>NIVC01001438.1:7500-108444 GCA_002269645.1 Macrostomum lignano | reverse complement strand
GAGAGAAGGAGAGAGAGGAGAGAGAGGAGAGAGAGGAAGAGAGAGGTAGAAGAGAGGGTAGAGAGAGGAGAGAAGGAGAGAGAGGGAGAGAGAGGGAGAGAGAGGAGAGAGGAGAGAGAGAGGGGAGAGAGAGGTAGGAGGAGAGTAGAGAGAGGAGAAAGAGGGAGAGAGAAGGAGAGAGAGGGAGAGAGAGGAGAGAGAGGAGAGAGGGAGAGAGAGGGAGAGAGAGGAAGAGAGAGGAGAGAGAGGGAGAGAGAGGAGAGAGAGGTAGAGAGAGGAGAGAGAGGTAGAGAGAGGAGAGAGAAGGAGAGAGAGGGAGAGAGAGGGAGAGAGGGAGAGAGAGGAAGAGAGAGGGAGAGAGAGGTAGAGAGAGGTAGAGAGAGGGAGAGAGAAGGAGAGAGAGTGAGAGAGAGGAGAGAGAGAAGAAGAGGGGAGAGAGGTAGAGAGAGGTAGAGAGAGGGAGAGAGAGGGAGAGAGAGGGAGAGAGAGGGAGAGAGAGGGGAGAGAGAGGAGAGAGGGGAGGGAGAGGGAGAGGGAGAGAGAGGGAGAGAGGAAGAGAGAGGGAGAGAGAGGTAGAGAGAGTAGAGAGAGGGAGAGAGAAGGAGAGAGAGGGAGAGAGAGGGAGAGAGAGGAAGAGAGAGGGAGAGAGAGGTAGAGAGAGAGGTAGAGAGAGGGAGAGAGAAGAGAGAGAGGGAGAGAGAGGGAGAGAGGGAGAGAAAGGAAGAGAGAGGGAGAGAGAAGGAGAGAGAGGGAGAGAGAGAGAGAGAGGAAGAGAGAGAGAGAGAGAGGTAGAGAGAGGTAGAGAGAGGGAGAGAGAAGAGAGAGGGAGAGGAGGGAGAGAGAGGGAGAGAGAGGGAGAGAGGGAGAGGAGAGGAGAGAGGGGAGAGAAAGGGAGAGAGAGAGAGGAGGAGAGAGGGAGAGAGAGAGGTAGAGAGAGGTAGAGAGAGGGAGAGAGAAGGAGAGAGAGGGAGAGAGAGGGAGAGAGAGGAAGAGAGAGGGAGAGAGAGGTAGAGAGAGGTAGAGAGAGGGAGAGAGAGGTAGAGAGAGGGAGAGAGAGGTAGAGAGAGGTAGAGAGAGGGAGAGAGAAGGAGAGAGAAGGAGAGAGAGGGAGAGTTAGAGAGGGAGAGGGAGAGAGAGGGAGAGAGAGGGAGAGAGAGGAGAGAGAGGGAGAGAGGAGAGAGAGAGGTAGAGAGAGGTAGAGAGAGGGAGAGAGAAGGAGAGAGAGGGAGAGAGAGGGAGAGAGAGGAAGAGAGAGGGAGAGAGAGGGAGAGAGAAGGAGAGAGAAGGAGAGAGAGGGAGAGTTAGAGAGGGAGAGGGAGAGAGAGGGAGAGAGAAGGAGTGAGAAGGAGAGAGAGGGAGAGTTAGAGAGGGAGAGGAGAGAGAGGGAGAGAGAGGGAGAGAGAGGAGAGAGAGGAGAGAGAGAGAGAGAGGAGAGTTAGAGAGGGAGAGGGAGAGGAGGGAAATAGATGGAGAGGAAGAGATGGAGAAGGAGAGAGGGAGAGAGAGGGAGAGAGAGGGAGAGAGAGGGAGAGAGAGAGAGAGAGGGAGAGTTAGAGAGGGAGAGGGAGAGGAGGGAAATAGATGGAGAGGAAGAGATGGAGAAGGAGAGAGGGAGAGTCTAAGCGGGCGACCGAGAGAGAGGGAGGGAGAATGAGAGAGAGAATTAAAGAGGGAGAAGGAGAGAGGTAGAGAGAGGTAGAGAGAGGGAGAGAGAAGGAGAGAGAGGGAGAGAGAGGGAGAGAGAGGGAGAGAGAGGGAGAGAGAGGGAGAGAGAGGGAGAGAGGGAGAGAGAGGGAGAGTTAGAGAGGGAGAGGGAGAGGAGGGAAATAGATGGAGAGGAAGAGATGGAGAAGGAGAGAGGGAGAGAGAGGGAGAGAGAGGTAGAGAGAGGGAGAGAGAGGGAGAGAGAGGTAGAGAGAGGGAGAGAGAGGTAGAGAGAGGTAGAGAGAGGGAGAGAGAAGGAGAGAGAAAGAGAGAGGGAGAGTTAGAGAGGGAGAGGGAGAGAGAGGAGAGAGAGGGAGAGAGAGGGAGAGAGAGGGAGAGAGGGAGAGAGAGGGAGAGTTAGAGAGGGAGAGGGAGAGGAGGGAAATAGATGGAGAGGAAGAGATGGAGAAGGAGAGAGGGAGAGTCTAAGCGGGCGACCGAGAGAGAGGGAGGGAGAATGAGAGAGAGAATTAAAGAGGGAGAGGGAGAGGGAGAGAGGGGTAGAAAGCAGAAACTAGAAATGATACGTCTGATTCAGAGCGGAAATGCAAAAGAGTAAGAAAGACTAAAAAGATTAAGTAGCCCCAGCCACAATAGAACCACCTTGGAACTGTGCATAATTGCAAAACCTACCACTCAAAAATGCGAATATTTGTCTGACATTACTCAGCAGGGATTGGCTGTCCCCACACCCATGCCTTTCTGTCTCCTATAGCTACCCGCCCTGTGTAATATAATTACTTTAAAGCGATGCATGTAGAGAGAGGGGAGGGAGGGAGAGACTGAACTCAAAGACCACACGCACTCTTGAACAGCGTAAAACAGCAAACAGACACAGTTTTATATGGTATATATTTACTATAGACACTGAGCCCCACCAATCTGCATGTGTTTTCTCTCTCTACTTATCTGACCACCATGCAGGTCAGTGCGCTTGCCTTATGACGGAGAGCATTCAGATCGACTCGGCCAGTTGCCATAGTGACAGTAACAAGCACAGCAGCAGCGATTCCGCAGCCTGTTTCAGAATGGCTTCAGCAGTACAGGGCAATGGTCTATGGCCCGAACTGGTCTCAGCTGGGTGAGTGAAAAGTGTGTGTAGAACTTTGTAACTTCTATTGGACCTTTGAATCTGCCATTCAATATAGAAACAGGTACAGTGCCAGACACATCAGGTACAGTGACAGAGAGGCACATCAGATACAGTGACAGAGGCACATCAGATACAGTGACAGAGAGGTACATCAGATACAGTGACAAAGGCACATAAGATAAAGTGACAGAGGCACATAAGATAAAGTGACAGAGGCACATAAGATACAGTGACAGAGAGGTACATAAGATAAAGTGACAGAGGCACATAAGATAAAGTGACAGAGAGGCACATAAGATACAGTGACAGAGAGGTACATAAGATAAAGTGACAGAGGCACATAAGATAAAGTGACAGAGAGGCACATAAGATACAGTGACAGAGGCACATCAGATACAGTGACAGAGGCACATCAGATACAGTGAGAGAGGCACATCAGCACAGTGAGAGAGGCACATCAGATACAGTGAGAGGCACATCAGATACAGTGACAGAGGCACATCAGCACAGTGAGAGGCACATCAGATACAGTGACAGAGAGGCACATCAGATACAGTGACAGAGGCACATCAGATACAGTGACAGAGGCACATAAGATACAGTGACAGAGGCACATCAGATACAGTGACAGAGAGGCACATCAGATACAGTGACAGAGGCACATAAGATACAGTGACAGAGGCACATCAGATACAGTGACAGAGAGGCACATCAGATACAGTGACAGAGGCACATCAGATACAGTGACAGAGAGGCACATCAGATACAGTGACAGAGGCACATCAGATACAGTGACAGAGAGGCACATCAGATACAGTGACAGAGGCACATCAGATACAGTGACAGAGAGGCACATCAGATACAGTGACAGAGGCACATCAGATACAGTGACAGAGAGGCACATCAGATACAGTGAGAGAGGCACATCAGCACAGTGAGAGGCACATCAGATACAGTGAGAGGCACATCAGATACAGTGACAGAGGCACATCAGCACAGTGAGAGGCACATCAGATACAGTGACAGAGAGGCACATCAGATACAGTGACAGAGGCACATCAGATACAGTGACAGAGGCACATAAGATACAGTGACAGAGGCACATCAGATACAGTGACAGAGAGGCACATCAGATACAGTGACAGAGGCACATAAGATACAGTGACAGAGGCACATCAGATACAGTGACAGAGAGGCACATCAGATACAGTGACAGAGAGGCACATCAGATACAGTGACAGAGGCACATCAGATACAGTGACAGAGAGGCACATCAGATACAGTGACAGAGGCACATCAGATACAGTGACAGAGAGGCACATCAGATACAGTGACAGAGGCACATCAGATACAGTGACAGAGAGGCACATCAGATACAGTGACAGAGGCACATCAGATACAGTGAGAGGCACATCAGATACAGTGACAGAGAGGCACATCAGATACAGTGACAGAGGCACATAAGATACAGTGACAGAGGCACATCAGATACAGTGACAGAGAGGCACATCAGATACAGTGACAGAGGCACATCAGATACAGTGACAGAGAGGCACATCAGATACAGTGACAGAGGCACATCAGATACAGTGACAGAGAGGCACATCAGATACAGTGACAGAGGCACATCAGATACAGTGACAGAGGCACATCAGATACAGTGAGAGGCACATCAGCACAGTGAGAGGCACATCAGCTAGTGGGACAGCAATAGTGGCTCAAGAGAGCAAGGCCATTAAGAAGCCTCACAAATCGCAATCTTATCCCATGACCCAAAACTGAGGGGGGAGAATATCCCACACTGAGCTGCATGCTAAGCCAAGTGGAGCAACTGGGAAATTGCAGTTGGGGGGACAGGGCCAGCGATAAGATACAGCAATAATTGCTAATCCCGAGTCCTCAGTGCAAGCCTTCAACAGAGCTGCTACCATGGCAACTGGCCTACTGATTTGCATTATTAGTATTAGCATTTAGTAACCCCCTGTGTGAAAAGCTAGGGTTACCAGTCTTTCGGGGATGAGCAGGCACACGCTCGCACAGGGTGTACAACGGATAGCCTGACTTTGTCATCGTGAGCCCAACTACGTACACACTCTGTCTTGGGGGCGGGCCCTCATGGTGTCCAAATTAAATGCGGTCTCCCTGGCCTGTCCTGGATGTCGCTCAGTCTCTCCTGGGACTCCCTGACTACCCCGCCTCGCCCCCTCCAGCGGCAGGATCTAATTTTCTAGCAATAAGTGAGCAGGAAAAAAGTGAATACTGCAGGCGTAACCAACTTTACAGGCAGGAGAAGCACTTATTCCTCTGCTCCTCATCTCCCGAATTCGCAACTGATAAAATGCTTTTGCCCATCACCGGCTGATATTGATTTGCTTACCAGTTGCAGATCATCAACAGTCCATTGTGCCTGCTTGGGACTGGGCTTTCGGGATTACAGAATTTCTATTTGTACTGTTCGGGTGGCGATGGAGAGAATGGGATATGAGGACAATTGGGAGTTTATAGAGACTAAAGGATGTAAGGATTTAGGGATGTAAGGATGCAGGGATGCAGGGATGCAGGGATGCAGGGATGCAGGGATGCAGGGATGTAAGGTTGCAGGGACGTAGGGATGTAAGAATGCAGGGACGCAGGGATGTAAGAATGCAGGGACGCAGGGATGTAAGAATGCAGGGATGCAGGGATGCAGGGATGTAAGGATTTAGGGATGTAAGGATGCAGGGATGCAGGGATGTAAGAATGCAGGGACGCAGGGATGTAAGAATGCAGGGACGCAGGGATGTAAGAATGCAGGGATGCAGGGATGCAGGGATGTAAGGATTTAGGGATGTAAGGATGCAGGGATGCAGGGATGTAAGAATGCAAGGATGCAGGGATGTAAGAATGCAGGGACGCAGGGATGTAAGAATGCAGGGACGCAGGGATGTAAGAATGCAGGGATGCAGGGATGCAGGGATGTAAGGATTTAGGGATGTAAGGATGCAGGGATGCAGGGATGTAAGAATGCAGGGACGCAGGGATGTAAGAATGCAGGGACGCAGGGATGTAAGAATGCAGGGATGCAGGGATGCAGGGATGTAAGGTTGCAGGGATGTAAGGATGCAGGGATGCAGGGATGCAGGCATGTAAGGATGTAGGGATGCAGGGATGCAGGGATGCAAGGATATAGGGATGTAGGGATGTAGGGATGCAGGGATGTAAGTATGTAAGGATGCAGGGATGTAAGTATGTAAGGATGCAGGGATACAGGGATGTAGGGATGCAGTGATACAGGGATGAGGCATACTTGACGCCAGAAATCATATGAAAAGTGCCGATCAGAAAGTTAAAGAAATGGTTTCCAACTAAAACAATGCAGGAAGTGCGTCGAGTGCAGCACCAGCAGTGGCAGCGGCAGCGGCGCCAGCAAAATCAACAATAGGCGATGGCGACGGCTGGCCGAGCGAGCGGACCGGCACTTTCTTAGGCGTCAGCGGGGCGGCTTCGACAGCAGACTGTCCGAAGATGAGAGCGGTGAGTGAGTGTGGGTGCGGAGCCCTGGCGTGTGGGGATGGGACTCTGGCGTGTGGGGACGGGATTTTGGCGTGTGGGGACGGGATTCTGGCGTGTGGGATGGGACTTGTGTGTGGGGATGGGATTCCAGTGGGGGGATGGGATTGCAGTTTGGGGATGGGATTGCAGTGTGGGGTTGAGATTGCCGTATGGGGTTGAGATTGCAGTGTGGGGTTGAGATTGCAGTGTGGGGATGGGATTGCAGTGTGGGGATGGGATTGCAGTGTGGGGTTGAGATTGCAGTGTGGGGTTGAGATTGCAGTGTAGGGTTGAGATTGCAGTGTGGGGATGGGATTCCAGTATGCGAGTAGAGCAAGCGGTGGGTATTGAACCGATGTTCCTTTACTAAAATCCCTATCAATCGAAGGCCTGGAAGGCAGCGACAGTCTGTCGAGCAGCAGCAGCAGCAGCGGCGGCAGCAGCAGCAGCGGTGTCAACCAACCTGCAGAGGATCGGTGGTTCGATCTCGAACAGCTGTGGGATTACAGCAGCCTGCCGGATCCGTACTCAGAGTCGGACGACGCGTGGGAAGGAAATCCCACGATTGATGAGGACTGGAGGGAGGACGGTCTGCTCGCTGCTCAGCTGCAGTCGACGCGGCCGCTCAGTCGAAGGCTGGAGGCAGCGATGTCGGTGAGTTCATTCGAGTAATGCTTTGGTGTCAGACAGAGCCTGTCAGATTTGGAATCTTGTCAGACAGAACCTGTCAGACTTGGAATCTTGTCAGACAGAACCTGTCAGACTTGGAATCTTGTCAGACAGAACCTGTCGGATTTGGAATCTTGTCAGACAGAATCTGTCAGATTTGGAATCTTGTCAGACAGAACCTGTCAGATTTGGAATCTTGTCAGACAGAACCTGTCAGATTTGAATCTTGTCAGACGTAACTTGCCAGATAGATCTAGCTGTCATATATCCGGGCCATAGGGTCAGACAAAATATTTAAGCTCTGGATTCCAGTCGACAAAAATCAGCTTATTTTTTCAATGCCAACAAACCGCAGCTTCCATCATCATTGTCATCAACGACTCGAAGGCAAAGAAAGCATCAGCACCAGCAGCTTCAGCACCAGCAGCTGCTTGATCCAGCCCGGAGTCGCAACTGGCCGGAGGTGGCCGAGCTGGCCGCCAAACTGTCCGAGGGTCGGCGTCGTTTTCGCAGACTCCGTCTGGACGAGGAGGCGGCGGCTGCGGCACCGGCAGTGGGGGGCGTCAAAGACGCTGTCGGCCCAGCTGATGTGTCGGTGGCGGCGGAGGAGGAGGACGACGGCTTGTCGAGCTTCCCGATGCTACTGGCTGGAGCGACGCGGCTTACCTGCCGAAGTTACCTGCCGATCTGCTACGTCGATGGGACCGGCTGGCCCGTAGCCTTCTGACTGCGGAGGTCGACAGCCACCTGCGCCAGATCACAGAAGCCGCTCTAGCCGTCGCCGAAAAACAGGAAATCGATATCGATATCGTCGCCGATTGCCGACGGTACTCGACAGCCGACGAGGCCGCCGAAGATGCTCGTCAAATGGGCGAACTCGACGCCCAGTTGCGGCGATGGCTGGCCGGTCTGGGCGGCCTGCGGACCCGGCTGGTTGAGGCGGCGCGGCTGCCGACGAGCGCGTGTGCCAGTGGGCAGCAGCGGAGACAGCGGAGACGCGTTAAGGAGAAGCTGGACAGCCTAGATTTGATGAGGCGCTGGTTTCAGAGCGACCGGAGACGGTGAGTGCTTTGAGGGACACCCAGTGTGGTAATGAGACAGTGGGAGCTACTGTCACCTACAGGTACATGTACCAGCAACTGTCATATTGTCCCACGAATTTAAAAACGCATTTCTAACTTTAAATGAGTCACTGCGCTTATAGCATACTCGTAACACTGTATCTATGTATTCCTAGTCATATTTTACGCAGTGATGAAACTTTGAAATAACTCGTAGATACAGCTTTTAGAATTTTTCAGTTCCCGGCCCCCCCGAAGGGGGCCCATTGTGCTAGTCCACATATACTAAAATTTTATCTATCACACTTGTCACCTTTAAGAGCTGAGTTGTGTTTATATACTCGTATTTCACCATGGAATCGTAAAAGTGCAGGACAATTTTAATGAGACAGAGAGTAAAAGAGCGACTAAGATGAGGAGACAGAATGGGGGGAGATTGTAGAGTACAGAGAGCAAACGTGCGTGCTCAGGAAGCAAAAATCCTCAGTAGAAGGAAGCTGAACTCTCAATTGAATTTTGGTGCAAGTCTGATGGCTGCGGAAGAAAGGAAGGAAGCCCCAACCACCCCATAGCCGTGGATTTTTTCGAAGCGTTTCAGGCCGCAAATCTCTTTGCGAAGCGTGGCAGAAAAGTGCAAATAGAATTTGACTAAATTTATTTAGCGGATGAAAGACCGTAGGATTTCAAAAAAAACAATACAATGTCTTTAATTCAACCTCTATATCCAGCTACTTGGATAGACAACACAGTGCTCAAGCAGCGCTGAACGAACTGACCGAACTCGAATCCCTGATCGGCCAGTGCGAGCAGGATGCGACGAGGGCCTTCAAGTCGGGTCTTGGAGACGATTTACAGGTGATAATTATTGATCAACTATCGATCTTCATCAGATTAAGCTTTTCCTTGGTTTGACGGCTCATTTTTCCGACTCTCCTATAGGTGCAATATTAAACAGATCTGTCAGACTCAGGTTGACTTGTCAGCCTCTTATCAGACGTACTAGTCAGACTCTTCTTATCAGATGCACCGGTCAGACTATTGTCTCATGTGTACTGGTCAGACTCTTCTTATCAGATGCACCGGTCAGACTATTGTCTCAGGTGTACTGGCCAGACTCTCATGGCGTACCATGGTCAATCTGTTCTCATCAGATTTGCGGTTTTACTTGTCACTCAAACTTGGATTACCTCCCCTGATTTCTTGACAAATTGAATTCATGGCAGACTGAGACATTAGACTTTACGATCGAATCTGTCTCGCAGGCGGCAGAGGTCCTGACTGCCAGGGTTGCCCGCTGCCGCAATCTGCTTCGAGCCAACGTGCACCGCCTCACCGACGCCGGCCGTGTTGCCATGGAGACGCGCGTCGATGCGGTGTCGGCCGCGGCCGACCAGCTACGAGTAGCAGGCCAGCGGAGCAGCAGACGCCCGCAGCGTAACTCAAAATCAAAACTACACAACAATCTTATCGTTATGGCAACGCACAGTCGATGGCATCGACAAAGTGCAGCAGCAGTGGCGGTGGGCCTGCTGCTGCTTCTGCTGGCCTCAATGACTGCCGTCCACCTGCTGCCGACTGTCGGCATTCGCGGCCGCTGCCATGGCAGATTTGGGCTGCTGCCACAGCTGGAGTCGAGCTTCGGACAGTGGTCCTGGCCCAACGGGGCGCCCGTCTGATGCGGACACGCTCAGGAGACTCGCGGCAGATAGTGGGCAGACACTCCAGCGGACAGACACTCCTGGACAGACACTCATGGACAGACACTCAATGGGCAGACACTCAATGGGCAGACACTCCTGGACAGACACTCATGGACAGACACTCCTGGACAGACACTCATGGACAGACACTCATGGACAGACACTCATGGACAGACACTCAATGGGCAGACACTCAGTGGGCAGACACTCAATGGGCAGACACTCAGTGGACAGACATTCAGTGGACAGACACTCAGTGGACAGACATTCAGTGGACAGACACTCCAGCGGACAGACACTCCTGGACAGACACTCATGGACAGACACTCAGTGGACAGAAACTCATGGACAGACACTCAGTGGACAGACATTCAGTGGACAGACATTCAGTGGGCAGACGCTCCAGCGGATAGACACTCAGTGGACAGACATTCAGTGGACAGACACTCCTGGACAGACACTCAGTGGACAGACACTCATAGGACAGACACTCAATGGGCAGACAATGGACGACAACATACAATACAATATTGTATAATACAATATTGTTGGCATGCAATACAAATGTGAATTACCTCACGGAGTTGTTTGCCCAAAAGACAGCTGTATCTACATAATTGTTATCTGTAGCTAAAATAATAGTTTTAAAAAAAGAAACATGTTTAGAAACAGTAAATATTTGCATAAAATTTGTTGCCGTATAAAAAATTATACAATGAAAGTAAACTGAACTCGCGCGCTTATATTTATGTACAGAAATACAAAATTCTTCATAGCTGAAGCAGTGAGAAAATGTATAAAATTATTATTACTTGTAAAATGATAAAAACGTACTATACAAATATGAACATTCGTATAGAAGCAGATATAAGCAGATATTTAATTATTTACAAATATATTGCAGACAAACTTGACTAATACAATCATCAGCTAGGCCCATTAGCAACCTGGGTGTTTACCTTAGCCACGCATAAACTGAGCCAGCTGCTGTGAAAGAACCCGCACCATACGAAAAGCATGGGGGCCTTTTAAGCTGCCAGATTATAAAACATAACCATAAAATGTTTATTTGACTGAGTGCAGATAAAACTTGGACAGTGGTAAACTTGCTGTTCAGATGAATACAATATAAAAATACTAAATATAAATAAAAATCGCCCACTAAAAATACTACTATCATACTTAAAAAGCATTGCTGTGAATTGAAGCGACAACGGCGGGTAAAGTCGAATAATTAAAAATTCTAAGCTTAATTACTAACAGTAGCCCAATTCGGATAAATATAATAATACATGTAAATACGATTAAAACTGAGGACCAAAAGTGACGCTGCCACCGAATCCACCTCTGTACTGACCCGGGTGTTGGCCCGTATTTTGGACTGGCCCTGGATGTCTTTGACCTGGATGTCGCGAGTGTTGACCAGGGTATTGTCCGGTATGCAGCTTTCCCGGATGTCGTAGACCTTGGCGTTGGCCGGGATGTTGGCCAGGATATTGGGCAGAATGTTGCTTGCTCGGATGTTGGCCTGGCTGTTGACCTGGCTGATGGCCTGGATGCTGACCTGGATGCTGACCTGGATGTTCGCCTGGATGCTGACCTGGCTGATGGCCTGGATGCTGACCTGGATGCTGACCTGGATGTTGGCCTGGATGCTGACCTAGATGTTGGCCTGGATACTGACCTGGATGTTGGCCTGGATGCTGGCCTGGTTGCTGGCCTGGATATTGGCCTGGATGCTGACCTGGATGTTGGCCTGGATGCTGGCCTGGTTGCTGGCCTGGATATTGGCCTGGATGTTGGCCTGGATGCTGGCCTGGATGCTGGCCTGGTTGCTGGCCTGGATATTGGCCTGGATGTTGGCCTGGATGCTGGCCTGGATGCTGGCCTGGATATTGGCCTGGATGTCGGCCTGGATGCTGGCCTGGATGTTGGCCTTGATGCTGGGCAGAATGTTGCTTGCTCGGATGTTTGCCTGGCTGTTGACCTGGCTGATGGCCTGGATGTTGGCCTGTATGCTGGCCTGGATTCTGGCCTGGATACTGGCCTGAATTCTGGCCTGGATGTTGGCCTGGATGCTGGCCTGGATGTTGACCTGGTTGATGGTCTGGATGTTGACCTGGCTGTTGGCCTGGTTGTTGGCCTGAATGCTGGCCTGGATGTTGGCCTTGATGCTGGGCAGAATGTTGCTTGCTCGGATGTTTGCCTGGCTGTTGACCTGGCTGATGGCCTGGATGTTGGCCTGTATGCTGGCCTGGATACTGGCCTGGCTGTTGACCTGGTTGATGGCCTGGATGTTGACCTGGCTGTTGGCCTGGTTGTTGGCCTGTATGCTGGCCTGGCTGTCCTGGAAGATGGCCTGCATGTCGCTGCTGCTGACTTGCTAGCGGGGGCGGCGGGCAGTGCACTGGCGGGAGCGGAGGCGGCGGCATGTGCATAGGTGGTAACTTCTGGCCGCAGTTTGGCAACGAAGGCCGCGGGCGGTCAAACTGCAAATTGTGCTGCTGATGCTGCTGTTGCGGCGGCGTCGGCGGTGGGTTTGACGGAAAGTAAATTGGTAAAAACGAGGCCGCAGTGCCGCTCTGAAGATTTAATGAGAGCGAGTGTACATTGAGGCGTGGGCGGGGGGCTATCAAGTGTACATTGAGGCGTGGGCGGGGGCTAGCGAGTGTACATTGAGGCGTGGGCGGGGGCTATCAAGTGTACATTGAGGCGTGGGCGGGGGCTAGCGAGTGTACATTGAGGCGTGGGCGGGGGCTAGCAAGTGTACATTGAGGCGTGGGCGGGGGCTAGCAAGTGTACATTGAGGCGTGGGCGGGGGCTAGCGAGTGTACATTGAGGCGTGGGCGGGGGCTAGCGAGTGTACATTGAGGCGTGGGCGGGGCTAGCGAGTGTACATTGAGGCGTGGGCGGGGGCTAGCGAGTGTACATTGAGGCGTGGGCGGGGGCTAGCGAGTGTACATTGAGGCGTGGGCGGGGGCTAGCGAGTGTAGATTGGGGCGTGGGCGAGCAAGTGTACATTGAGGCGTGGGCGGGGGCTAGCAAGTGTACATTGAGGCGTGGGCGGGGGCTAGCGAGTGTACATTGAGGCGTGGGCGGGGCTAGCGAGTGTACATTGAGGCGTGGGCGGGGGCTAGCGAGTGTACATTGAGGCGTGGGCGGGGGCTAGCGAGTGTACATTGAGGCGTGGGCGGGGGCTAGCGAGTGTAGATTGGGGCGTGGGCGAGCAAGTGTACATTGAGGCGTGGGCGGGGGCTAGCAAGTGTACATTGAGGCGTGGGCGGGGGCTAGCGAGTGTACATTGAGGCGTCCGCTACATCTAGCGGAGAGAGAATGTAGTGGTGGCGTGAGCTGGAAAAGGCCTTTTAAACCTTTTTATCCATACTGCACTCACAGACTGGTGCTGATTCAACGGTTGAAGCTGCCGAGGAGACTGAGATAACTGATGCTGAGGAGACTGAAAGCCAGGCGGCGGTTGATGCGGCGAGAATGGAACGACGCCACCGGCTGGGGAGCGAAATTCCGGCGCGGCCGCAGGCGGCAGGCCGGAGATGGGCTTCTGTAGAACAAAGGTTTAATGACTGACCTAGCTCAACAAGCAAAACAGTCATGATTTGTTGAGCAGGATAAAATAGCTGAACTCACGCCAGGACATGGAGAGTTTAGTTGATTATTAAACAGCCGATTTGCTGGCGAGTTGCTAATGCTATCGAACGGAGCCTGTGGACTAGGTCTGGCCTGCTGCTGCTGTGGGCGGAGTCAGAAGGAATGCTTTATTAGTTATCATATTAATGCCTTTTATTACTGAATTACCAGCAATGCAAATTAGGTGGGCCATACTAATGCAGCTGGGAATCAGAGTCTGCTGCCTCCCTTACTCACACAGCTGGGAATTGGAGTCTGCTGCAATGCAACTAGCAGTTATATCATTCACACACCTGGCCACACAGTCCGTGCATCCGGTGCTGCAGCCCGGCGCCAGCCGTCCCTTGCTGGAGCAGGCTGGCATAAGCCGCTATTAAAGCAGGTTTAGCAACCATTGATTGGCTAATTAATATACTGGAAGCCAGTTTCTGCTGCTGCTGTTGCAGCCCCAACTGATATGAGCTGAATGAGTCACCACCAGTCGTTGCTAATGCCGTTGACAATGGAAACTGCTGACGCTGCTGGCTGCCAATAGGTTGCTAAAAAAGTGACAAAAACAATGATATAATGATCTATCAAGCATTAAAAATCCCCTCAATAACCAGTAATGCATCGCAAATTCCAACCCCAATAATAACTTGTAAATCTCGGCAGATGCTACTGGCAGTAGGCAGTAATGCATCGCACATTCCAACCCCAATAATAACTTGTAAATCTCGGCAGATGCTACTAGCAGTAGGCAGTAATGCATCGCAAATTCCAACCCCAATAATAACTTGTAAATCTCGGCAGATGCTACTGGCAGTAGGCAGTAATGCATCGCACATTCCAACCCCAACAATAACTTGTAAATCTCGGCAGATGCTACTAGCAGTAGGCAGTAATGCATCGCACATTCCAACCCCAATAATAACTTGTAAATCTCGGCAGATGCTACTGGCAGTAGGCAGTAATGCATCGCACATTCCAACCCCAATAATAACTTGTAAATCTCGGCAGATGCTACTAGCAGTAGGCAGTAATGCATCGCACATTCCAACCCCAATAATAACTTGTAAATCTCGGCAGATGCTACTAGCAGTAGGCAGTAATGCATCGCACATTCCAACCCCAATAATAACTTGTAAATCTCGGCAGATGCTACTGGCAGTAGGCAGTAATGCATCGCACATTCCAACCCCAATAATAACTTGTAAATCTCGGCAGATGCTACTGGCAGTAGGCAGTAATGCATCGCACATTCCAACCCCAATAATAACCTGTGAATCTACGCTGACTTTCCCGGACGCCGAGCCGCGATCCTCCCACGAGGCCATTCTCGACTGTGAAGACTGCGAACTGAATTCGTCGAGGCTGCCGACTGCTGGCGATGGGGGCAACTCGCAGGCATCCCGTAGGCGGCGAGGCAGCGAGCCGATCGGATCTCCGTCAGCAGCGGCAAATTCAGCGCCAACTGTGGCCGAGTGCATCGCGGCGGCGGGCTGACCGGGGCTGCTGCGGTTGCTGCTGGCCTGGGACGGCAGGTCAACCGAAGTTTCAACGCCGGAGTCGCGGGTCTCACAGCCGCCGCAGTGCTCAGTCTGCGACTGCCGGCCCGCCTGACGAGGCTGACGTTTCTGAGATTCGTCAGGCTGGTTACATTGGATTGTCTGGAGATAAGGCTGGCTCGCCTGATGAGGCTGGCTTGTCTGGTGATGAGGAGGCTGGCCTGTCTGGTGATGCGACTGACTCGCCTGGTGATGAGGAGGCTGGCTCGCCTGGTGATGAGGAAGCTGGCCTGTCTGGTGATGAGGCTGGCTTGTCTGGTGATGAGGCTGACTTTCTTGGTGATGAGGCTGGCTTCCTTGGTGATGAGGCTGGCTTTCTTGGTGATGAGGCTGGCTTCCTTGGTGATGAGGCTGGCTTTCTTGGTGATGAGGCTGGCTTTCTTGGTGATGAGGCTGGCTTTCTTGGTGATGAGGCTGACTTTCTTGGTGATGAGGCTGGCTTTCTTGGTGATGAGGCTGACTTTCTTGGTGATGAGGCTGGCTTTCTTGGTGATGAGGCTGGCTTTCTTGGTGAGGTTGACTTGCCTGGTGATGAGGCTGACTAGGAGCCTGAGTTCTCAGATTAGGCTGGTGAATCTTGCGATCTTGAGGATCATCTTTCGCATTGTGGTTCTTCTGAGTCTTCCATGAATCTTCCTCAGTCGATTCGTCACAAATTTCCCTCACACTGTGCCTATAGTAGTCGCCTCCCACATTCTTGCCGGTGCAAGCATCGACTAGCGCCAGATCTGCGCCGCGCAGATCGCTACGCGTCCATTCCAGCGCCGTCACCGACTGCTGCTGGGCCGACGGTCGACGGCGCCGATGCAAATCCGACGGCATTAGCGACGATGTGAGCTCCAGATCGAATAGCTGGCTCTGCTGGCGTTGGGCCAAGTCGGACGGGGGCCCGTTGTACACGATGTCCATTAGCGGAGTGGGTCGAGTCAATGAAGCGCCGCAGGCGGTCTGGTTGGAAAGCAGAGCGATCTTGGCTGCTGATTGATCCTCTGGCGCCGACGGCTGCTGCTGCTCCCGCTTGGGACAGAAATGCTCCGGTGATTGCTGCCTTTCCTTGGCTTTTTCTTCGAAATCTTTTTTTCGAAGCTTTTTCTGCTTTAGCATTGAATGCTTCTGCTCTGATTTCTTCTGCGATTGTTGCTTCTGCTGTTTCAGCTTCAATGATTGCTGGGCTGCCTGCTGGCGGGCCGGCTTACGCAGCTTGGGGGACTCGGTGGCGCTGGGGTCCCGGGATTCACTTGAGTCCGCTGGCTGCGGCTCCTGCTCTGACTGGGCGGCCGTCGCTGTCCGATATTTAGCGTCGTCCTCCTCGTCGCTGAAGACAATCTTGGCCGAGTAGTCCAATTCGTCGTTGTGCGCTAGAGCCCAACCGCTGGCCACCATGTCGCCTTTGGTGATCTCGTCCAGTTCGCTGCGCAGCGGCCGTTGCTGCTTCGCCGAAGCCGCCGCAGTTTTTAGCGGTTCTTTGCTCGTCTCCGGCTTTGCTGTTGAATTTGAATCGGCGCCAACAGCTGAAGTTGGTTGGCGGGCGAGCTGCACTCGGCCTAGCGACTGGAGACCGTGCTGAGATCGCTGCTGCGCGCCTGCCGGTGGTGAGGGAATGCAGTCTGTCTGTCTGTCTGTCTTTCTGTGTTAGTGTATGTGTGTTTACGTGGACCTTCCGTCGGTTTGAAAGCCTCCTTACGTGGACCTCTCGGTTTAGAGGGACAGCTTAGGTGGACCACCCTGTAACTCTGTTCTGGAGCGTTTTGTGAGGGTTGAAATGGACCAGGCTGGTCGCATAAAGAAAAACCTGTATTTCCACGAACGCATAAAAAGTTGACAGAGACATACTTGTGAAAACTGTCCAGCCCCAACGCTCTAACAAAAAGACTAGACGATTCGATCAGCCACCGGCTCAGACCTGCGAGATTCCAAGAGACGATATTACTGACAAAAATCCGGCAACTTCTAAGCGGCAACCATATCTCCATCACGTTCAAGCTCCTCAGCTGGTACTAATGCACCTCCTGGACCGTCTGAAGTCGCCCCGGTGCCAGCCACTGCCGCTTTTGAACCCCCAGTCTTGGATCATTTATCGGTATTGCTAATAAAGTTATTGTTTAAATTTACAAAAGGACAATAGGTCTTTATTTATCCATTACAACCCACAAAATTTGTAAAACGCAGACTTAAAAGCTAAGGTCAGAATTTTATTCCGGGAGAGAATAGAAGGCTGGTCCAGGTAAACCCCCAATTAACTGATTGCAGTGTATGTTCTTAGAAGACTTGGAATCCAACAGAAAAGTATTTCTGAGCAAAGCTTTTTTACTCTTATCAACTATGCATCCTGCAGGCTGTAGATAGATTTTTTAGAGTAAACTACCCGAAAGATGACCAAGGCAATGTGCATCTACCACAGAAATACTTTTTGAGCACTCCAGAAGAGAATAGAAGGCTGGTCCAGTTAAACCCCCAATTAATTGATTGCAGTGTATGTTCTTAGAAGACTTAGAAATCGAGCTGAAAAATATCTCTGAGCAAAGTTTTTTTACTCTTATCAGTTATGCACCCTGCAGGCTGTAGATAGATTTTTGAGAGTAAACTACGAGTACCCAAAAAATCAAGTGAAGTAAAACGAATCTTCTTTTGCAGATTGCGCTGGAAAAGACTGGCGAGCTGATGGAGAGGACGGAGGACAGGAGTACGCAAGCTAATCTGCTGTAAACAGCAACGCCAATGTTAATGGACCCCTCTTCGTGACGAACTGAAAACAAGTCATTTCAATTGCAAACGGGTGGCCTGCACCGCAGGCCATAGAAAAATTTCTAAGTTTTGTGAACCTTCTGATCTCCTCACTTAAAGACGGATGGCCTGCTATGCAGGCCATGGCTGCAGGCAACAACAATATTGTCTATGGGCGTGTTTGTACTCAGTGTCACAGCTCCAGACTGAATAATTGTACTGGAGTTCTTACTGCTTTGACAGGTTGAATAATTTTAAAGTTATGTCATAGCCAGTTGGTTTGACTGTCCGCTAAAGACCTGGAGTCTTATGACATCTCATGAATGTGGTTAGGAAAGTCACAGTAAAAAAACCTAGCATAAGAGTTTGGATTTTGTAAGAGTTGGCATACAGAAGCAGTTATACATGGCATCACTTGGCGAAGAAACAGATTTTGAGCAGTTGATGTCCGATGACGAGGATCAAGATAGCAGCGATTCCACTACTGACTCGTCCAATGAGGCTTCCGATCTAGACAGTGCATCCGTGGATGAAGAAATAGGTGGCTGTCAACGCGTCGTACCCGGAGAGAATGGTTTGCAGGAGCCAGATTCGAAATTCATGGCGACCTCTGGCTTGCACCCGGATTTGGTGGCGCCAGCTGATCCAGACAACAATATTCAATGGTTTTTCGACCTATTTTTAGCTGACGCGCTGATGAACAAGCTGTGCGAGAGGACCAACAAGAAAGCTTGGTTTGAGTTAGAAAGGTTTCAAGCTGAAGGAGGTGAGCCAGCTGAGGTGCCACCAATCTTGAAGACTTGGAAGAATTGCATATTGAACGAGACCAGGAAGGTGATAGCGACCAATTTTTTAATGGGGCTGAGCAAGAAGCCGGAATTGCACCTTTACTGGTCTACGGACCCGTTCGACCAGTGCCCTTTCATGCAGCAACCTGCAAGCCTGTCAAGAGATCGATATAAACAAATCATGCACTTCCTGTGCTTCTACGACTGCATCGCAATCGCAGACTTGAACGACCCTCTAAGAAATATTCGACCGTTTCTTAGAATTATGCAGCAGGCAATGCAGAATACTTATTTGCCAGAGCAGAACATCTGCATTGACGAATCGCTAGTGCTGTACGAAGGACGCCTGCTTTTTCGTCAGTACATATCAAGCAAGCAAAGCAAGTTTGGCATCAAAATGTACTGTCTATGTGAATCCCAGACAGGGTACATGTGGAACTTTTTAATCCACAGTACATATGCGGAAATTGAAAAATTTGGACAAGAGTTGGAGTGTGACCACCTTCAACGAGCGCATTGTGGTTGAGTTGAGCAGCCAGATTTTAAACCTTATCTACCACCTGTTCACGGACAGCTGGTTTTCTTCGGCTCGACTGGCCGAGTTCCTGCTGTCTAAATCCACATTTCTGACGGACACAGTTCGACAAGATTGCGGGATCCCCGACTGTCTACGGCAGCTGGCTCTTCCTGCCAACTCTATGTGCATTTATTTGAAAAGAGGGCCTGCTTGCTGTGAAGCTTGTTGATCGAAAGCACGAGTTAAGACGGTTAACTTCATCGACTCCAGGAGCATGCATGCGCAACCTTGGGATTCACTCGGCCGTTTCTATTGGCAAAACATACATGTAAGTCGCTATTGGCTGAGAACAGTCACGTGACTACTATTCCGTCAATAGCGACTTACATATGTGATTACTGTTGGTTACTGTTAACTAATCATAATCTCGATTCAGTCGTACGAGGGCCCAGTTCCCCGCACAACCTTAGCTTACTGTAGCATGCCAAAGACGAAAAAAACAAGAGCGAGATGAGCTCTTTTATCTAGTGAATCACGCCATTACGCCTTTTCTGCTGAGCGAAGTGAAAAAAATATATTATCGAAGCTGGTTTCTACTCAGCTTTGACGAAAGCGATGGCTTTATGTTTGTGTGCGCTCGCTACGTATCTGGCAAGAGTCATCATTGAAATGCTGGGTGCAATTTCTCTCGAGGCTCTCGATGCCACGAGCTGTGCCGAGGACATTCGCCATTGCGTGCTGGGTTACAATTTGCTGCCTAGTGTAGTTTGGCGACTGCTTGGACAATTTCAACGTCATGCGTAGCACCAACGCAGGCGTTACCAAGCATCTGCGAAGTATACCCGAGCTAAACCACTTGGTGGATACAGGGGGTGCACTCTTCACGTTGTCGCCAACAGTGCCCGACAGGCTGTAGAGAAAAACATGCCGGACATTGTGTTCTGCTGTGCGAAGATGTGCCCTCCTGCTTAGCGAGAAGCAAATCCTATCCAAGGTAAGAATAAACTTGTTAAATAAGCTGGCATTGCTGCTTACATTGCAAAATCAACGCTTTACTTCTGAAATCTTATGCGCTCACATTTTCTATTGCAGTAAGGAAAATACTTGGGAACTCAGAAGTCAAATCCCAGCTAGTGTAATTCTCAACTTGCATTCATCTTGTGGTAAGAACTGATCCATCAGTAGTTCATCGGGATATGTATTCACACAATTTGTGACATAGCTGGCATAATACTGAATCTCACATTTCAGAGAAGTGCTTCCCGGAAGCCAAGCCTCAGGAAATGGTGAGTTAGAGAAAACAATTGTAATTGTCACTATGTACATATGTGCATATTGGGGTCCAGGATCCAAGCAAACCATCAATGAATCAGTGTATGTTGAAGCTGGGCTCTATCCGATTAGTATGTTTCAGTCAAAACTGTTTTGCAGCTCATAATTTTCTAATTAAAATTCCTTCGCTCAGGTCGAAAGCGAAGTGACGAATCTGATGGATTATCGTTCAATGGGTCCGGGTCGCCTGACGGATTCTGCTGACAGCGCGTGTCTGTTGAGAACAAAGCGGAGGCCGCAGAGCCTGCACGATAGAGCTTCAGCGGCCGCCTCAAAGAAGAAAGTCGATAAGGCTACTGTCGGATTTCCATCCTTCAAATATTTGTACTTTCTATTACCTTGTACTTTTCAGTTAGCCGTCTCCCTTTGTCTACCATGCCTTTCCCACAGACTATCGTAACCGTTCATTTACCACAGACAATTTGGCTGGCCTGTTCATTATTGTTAGTATAAATACAACTTCAACCCGCGGCTTAGGCCCCTCACTTCTTTCCCCTCCTTCCTTTCTGCACCACTAATAACATATTATTAGTTATTAGTTTATTGTCTATTCGACAGCTACCGTTTCTGCCGAAACTTCAGCGCAGCAGCTCGCTGGCAAGGCATCAGCGGCTCAGAAGAGGGCAACGTCTGGTCAGTACCCGACTTCCGATCCGTCTGCGGTGAAGAAGTCAGCCGTAGTTTTCTGTTCAGTGGCGTCCGATCAAGCTAAGGAAGCCATTCAAAACGTGATTTCAAAGTGCACGGGTTTGAAACATCCTGAGCGCTTGAACTCAACAAAGTTGAGAAAGTACGTTGCAACGGTATCCAGGCCCCTTAAGCTCAACGAAAATGAGCTGGGCTGGCTTTCGCGACACCTTGTGGTCACAACCTGCAAGTGCAACCACACTTTCTACAGAATTCACGAGGCATTGAGCTCGCAAAAGCTGGCAAATTGATGCTTGGAACCGAATCGGGAAAGCTGAATCAAATCAAAGGAAATACCCTAGATGAGATCGAAGTAGATGAGACATCGACGTTGACTTGGGCGACTCAGTCAGACTTAAAGTCGAGGACAAAGCAAGAAGGGCACTGAAAGATTCAAACGAGAACGAAGACATGTCAACTGAAGCAGCGACAAGTCGATCTTGGCTTTACTAAAAAGGATCACAATAGAAGGATCCTACTGAGTCTGTGAGCATTCTAAACGTCTACGCCGCAGAAGCATTGCAAAGGCTGCATCTGACGCTAGTGAAGAGGATAATATTGCAGCAGAGCAGTTGAAGATCTGGATTTTCGATGCGCTCCTTTGACGTTGAAGCAAGTCAGGAGAAACAACAATACGACAGTCTCCAGATTCTATAAGAGTCTGTCAGAAAACAAAAAAACTGAAGCAGCTCCATGTCAAGATGTCGTCAGAGGAGGACGCTGCATATTGGAGCATGCTTTCGGACGCATGCTCGAAGAATCTGAGGGAAAATTCCAGGACTACACGCACTACAAAAGCTGAGACAGTAAGAGACAGCTCTGAAGGATCGATCAGTGCTGTAACTGAAAAGCGAATTCTTCAATTAACTCTAGAAACTGAAGAAGTATTTGAGCCTAACCTCTTTTTCTAGTATTGCTGCGATGTCTAGCTGCAGGAAGAGATCGCTAGAGATCCCCAGCTACCAGAAAGCCTTTTGCTCATTGTCTGTAACCGTAAATGTGCCAGAAAGTTGATATGAAAAATGTAATTTCTTTACAATTAGCTACACTTACTCCCTTAGGCCTATGGCAATTGCAATTTTAGGTAAATAGCAAGAGTAACTATGACTGTCTTATTAAGGCTAAATGCCTCATCATCAAATTAGTACTACATCTGTATTCAGTTAAAAAGTTAACATGTGTTGTGTCACATTTTTGAGCTACAATTTTAGACCCCGTGTCACGCATCTGCAGGTTTTCTACACTTATTCAAATAGGGTGTAAAACTAGCCTATATCTAGTGTAAGATGAAGACTGTTTAAATTGAAAAGTGAAATAACAGGTAACATGACTTACTAGCTTCCTTTCTAGGATTCACATCTTGGCCTCTGTACACAGAATTAATATTGAAACTAGAAAACTTTCCTTTTATCTTGTTGCCATCACCCTGCTTATTGGGTTTGCATGCAGACATTGTCTTTAGATACTTAGCATTTGACTCTGGTCTCTTTAGAAGCTTGAAATAACTGAAATAACTGAAAATAATAAATAACTGAAACTGAAATAAAACAATATCATTAAAGAATGTTTAATTGTATTTTTTATTAAAATGGGGTTAGACTCAAGCAGTAGAGCTTTTCTATGCTATATTAATGCACTTTGTATAGTTTGGGTGATAGGGGATAAAGTTAAGATGAATGCAGTACTAACCATTCTTTTTATACAATAAATAAATAAAACCTATAAATGAGTAATAATTTAAACTATTACTGTTACTTTTATTTCATCATTATATTATAGCAAATAATAGAATAACTTTTACGATTGATTTTTTATATCATTAAAAGCTATATGAAAATAGTTAGCTACTATAGATAAGAATATAAGAAAACATTTGATATGGCTACAAATATACATATAGGAAAAAATTTATGACTATAAAACTATAGATCTATAGAATTTTTTGGAATAAACTTTGGCAAATTAAAGGTAAGTTGCTAAATCAATAATCAAAATAAAAAACATATAGATTAACTAGATTGGAAGATAGTTTTATGCATATAAAATATTATATTAATAGGGTTGCATCTTATAAATCCAATATATAAAATGCTGAAAATCAAAAATTTCTTATTTTAGTAAAAATATTGTTCAACACATATATTATTTTAATCATAATTTATAAATAATATATGTAGGCTATATAGCCTTTGTCAATAATAATAAGCCAATAATAAATAGTTGCTTTAGAATTTAAGTTCTATAATTACAACTATAAAGTAAAAAAATGGAATCTAGATTGACAAATTAGGCCTAACTTATAAAGTTAAACAGACTATCTATGAGGGCCTCCCAAAAGTTTATGAAATCATGTTATAGTTTCGACTGACATTACATCAAAAAGTTGATTTTTTACAAGGATTCAAAATAGGATGCATTGAATAAAATGGTTTGTTCCTAGCATTCTAGCAATTTTTGAACATTTTTTGTAACATATAAATCACTTTGGTGTTTTAGAAATCAGATAATCTCATTAAAGAGCTCATTTAAGCATTGATACTGGCAACTTTATGTCTTCTATAAGAATTTGATAAATGGTAGATTAAGGAATTTCACTAAGTTCTACTATTTTTTGGATGTCTATCATGAATCAATTTCTAGCAAACCACAGATAAGCTCAATGTTGCTATCAATCTGCACTTCTCAGGGTCTTTTAAATTGTGGCTTGTCTAAAGTCAAACTCAAAGTATAGCCACTCTTGAACTAATCCTACCATTTGTATATAATATGCTAATTAATATAATATATCTTTGCTATATGCATCTATAAGCTAGGAAGCTACCAATAGACTTGCGTAACTAGCAGTTTTATAGCCATTCAGTTTTAATATAATACCACTGCTTGTTCTATGGGTCATATCATTTTATTACTGCAATATTAGCCAGAGGGAAAATAGTAGGACCTATTGCTATTATTTGGGAGAATTACAATAATGATAAGAAAAATACAAATATCTCAAGGTGTACAAAATTATTAACCACAAAGTAGCAGTGATAATAGTTGCAGCTAGTAGAGCAATGTCTATAGTAGAATCAATTAAACTTTTGGGATACCTCTTATATAGGGCCTAACTTCAAGATAAAATTGACTTCTTAAAAAAACAATTATATATTAATATAAATTTTAACTAATCTATTCTAAGCATATTTTTATTTATTTACTTAAACTCCTAATAAATAATTATGTCTAGTAGAGTTATTATTATTAAAAATATTAACTAATATGAATTTTAGAAAAAAAGAATTATAATTAAAAATAAATTTATAGATGGCTATAGGTGCATAGCTATAGCTCCTTATTTTGACTTTTTTATTTGACTAATTTATTCTTTTTTAATATTAAGTAAAACAAAGTTCTTGCAGTTTGTGAAAATAAGGCTATGGATGAAATTTCTAGAACTAGAAGCCACATATGTGTGCAGATATAAAAACTTAAAAAAGGCCATTTACTAAAGTGATAGGGAACAACCCAAATTCAAGTATTTCATTTTATAGCAGGCTTCAAAAACTATGAGAATTTTTTACTTTACTTAATAGGCCTAATTATACATTTGATTTGCAATATGCAATAACTTGATTAATTCTATTCTATAAGATTTTTTATTTATAGGCAATAGAAACAATTAGGTATAATTCTAACCTACAACATGCCTACAGCATTCTAACCTACAATTTGCCTAGTAGTAGTTACACTTTTAGTTTTATTAGGGTCTAGTCTAGGCCCTAGCTCTACTGCCTAGCCTAGATCTAGTCTAGTTTGGCTAAGAAAGCACATTCAAAGGAGATAACTGCAAACAACAATGACAACAAGGACCAAAGGAGCCTACTTATTGTAAGGCTACCTTATAGCCTTACAGCCTATAGTAAAAGTGATTGATTGGTTGATTTTCCTAGTAGACCTAGTAATTAATTAGGCCTAGGCCTATACTATGTCGATTTTCATAGTACTCTAGAGTCTAGCGCTACGTGTACTTTGCTTTGGTTTAGGGACGAAATTTTATTTTGAATCTGACAAGTGCTAATACTCTAATAGGCCATTATACGGATGGATTTAGCGTGTGAATCTGAATCTGAATCTGAAGAAAATATCATTAAAGTAGCCAAATTAAAAAAACACGCCTGTTATTTTCAATAAGCATTTAGCGTAGAAAACGAAAAGACCTTGATGAAACAACGGATCCTAGGAGGAAAATAAATAATATAAGCCTCCTCGGATGGTGAACCAAGAAGTTCAATTATGGGGATTCCTTTGAGCAGAAGGGGGTAATTTAGACGAAAATTTGCTTGGTCTGCCTTACTTTTTGCGGGAACCGATCAAAAGGGAGGGGAAGTCAAAGCGCGACACCTCTCCCGACTGCCCTGTGCAACTATGTCCAAGTGACGTGAATCACCAGCTCCATCTGGAAGGTCCATGACATCTCCGTATACAGACAGGTGAAGTTATGAAAAAAACCCTACTATGTACCCGGAAGAAATGTACCCGGAAGTACGAGCGTATTTGAACCATACAACCTATTCACTTTGCTTAAATATCCTTTTCGTTGGACGAATGTTCTTTGGCAGCCCGGATAGCCGGTCGACAATTTTTATACACATTACATGTACACTGCTTATTATTTACGCGTTTGTGTATATTCTTTATTTCACAGGCGATTCGGACCAACAACTTAGACAGCTGGCATCGTGCGCTAAACTACAGAGCCCAGCGAGGAAACATCCAATTCTATCTGATTGCAAGCTCCTATTCAATGAAGAAGCGCGAATTAATGATCCCCGTGGAGTTGCAGCTCCTCTCCCAAGGAGTAATGCGCCGCGTACAGCAGCGCACCAGATACCGAGGTATGCAGGCCCAGTACTTCAAGTACTGGAGAGAATTCAGGCGCGGCAATCGTTCAGTGGATGATCTACTGAATGCGGTTAAAATAGATGGACCCTTGGTAATGGAGTCTAATACATTTTAATTGCTCGTACATTTTAACAAATACAAGCTTCTAATGCATGTGAACTTGTACATGTAATTTCAATGTACACACACTGTAACTGTCACCCTTTTGACCTGTAGCCCTTTTTTCTGGGTCTATGAGACTTGATCCTGTTGTAAATAGCATCAGTTTCGCTCTCGCGTGCGCGTGAACTTATGTGTTACAGAAGCTGAAGTCAGCGCTCTCGGCGCCTCCACTGCTGAAGCTGCCGGACTTCTCCAAAGGATTCCGTCTGTGCTGTGACAGCAGCGGCGTGGCCATCGCGGGTGTCCTCAGCCAGCTGCACGAAGGCGTTGAATGTCCCGTAGCATATACGCGTCGAGAGTCCTGAACAAGTCAGAGCGGAATTACTTGACAACGCACTGAGAGCTTCTTGCAATGGTGTGGGCAATGAAGCACTTCCGAAACTACTTGGCGTCAGCTGGTGAAATTCTGGTCTTCAGCGACCACAAGCCGTTGCAAGGGTTGCTGAACACGAAGGAACCCGAAGGCCGCCTCGCCAGGTGGATCACCTACCTGCAAGAGATCAACTTCACGCTGCTCTTCAGACCCGGTCACGAGAACGTGGTGGCAGATGCACTAAGCCGAGCAGCGGCGACTCGGCTGCCACCTGTCTGGTCAGACGACGCTATCAGTGCAGCGCAGACTGACGACCCGGTGCTGGCGGCGACACAACGGCTGCTCATCGGACAGCAGCCCCACCGAGGCAAGGCTGCAGAGGATGCAGAGAACCTGCTGAGGACAGAGAAGCTGGACCTAGGTGAGGACGGCGTCATCAGAAGGAGCGGCAAGCCTGTCATTCCGCGTCAACTCCGCCAGGAGCTTCTGAGGTTGCTGCACGATGATCCGGCGAATGGACACCTCGGACCCGACAGGACACTGGCCAGAGTCGTCAACAGAGCCTGGTGGCCCGGCCTCAAGGATGACGTTCAGCACTGGGTAAACAGCTGCGAAGTTTGTCAGAGTCGTAAGGTGCCACATCAGCACCAGAGGGCACCACTGCAGGACAACGCCGTGCCATCGGCCCCGTGGGAGATGGTGCAGGTGGACATTAAGGGACCCCTGCCTACGACCGAGGCTGGCCTGAAGCACATCATCTGCTTCACGGATGTGTTTTCAAAGTGGGTCGAGGCGACGGCAGTGACAAACATCGAAGCCCGCACGGTGGCTGAGGCAATGCTGCGCAGTGTGGTTCTTCGCCATGGGTCGCCTGGAATCATCCATTCCGATCAAGGTCGTCAATTCGAAAGCGAGGTCTTCAAGGAACTGTGCCAGCTGCTCGATATTCGCAAGACAAGGACGATCCCGTTTCATCCAAGCGGCAACCCAGTGGTCGAGCGGTTTAACAGAACATTGGGCGACATGCTGGCGGCCTACTGCATGGAACAGCACGACAAGTGGGCAGACTTCCTGCCGTATGGATGGGCGTACAATTCGTCGGTGCACAGGACAACAAAGAAATCGCCATATGCAGTGCTACACGGGCGCGATCCCCGGATTCCCGCCGATCCCAGTCTGCCGGCCACCAGCGAGGGGCGCGTCATCACGGACACGCTAGCCAACGCCCACACCGGAATGCAGCTCGTGCGGCAGCGCCTGCTGTCGACTCAGCGGTCGCGGAAGCAGCACTACGACAAGCGCCATCACTTCACTCCGTTCCAGGTCGGCCAGCTGGTGATGCTCAGCAACCCGGCGGTCCGGAAAGGCGAATTCAAGGCGCTCCGCCGTCGGTGGCTGGGGCCCTACCGCATTCTCGAAAAGCTCGGCCTCGTCACCTACCGAATCGCATGCTGACCCGCATGCTGCAGAGGACGGCCGGCCGCCCAGTCCCGTTGATCTGCGGCAGACCTGGACGGATCTGCTGGACGAGCCGACGGCTTCTGGGCCTCGTCGCTCTGAGAGGACTCGGAGACCGCCTGATTTTTTGTTGCGCAGTTCTAATCACACAAACATGCTGCCGCGCTCGAATTGTAAGTTAAAGCGTCACTTTTTTTAAGCCATTGTTTTTTAAAATCCTCAATTTAGGGAGGGAGTGATGTAAATAGCATCAGTTTCGCTCTCGCGTGCGCGTGAACTTATGTGTTTTATGCTCAGTGTACAATCGCCAGTGTACATTGCAAAAGCAAATATAAAATATCCCGCTTGGCTTTAGCCTCTTCGTGTTTTCTCGGACTAGCTCAAACCTGCCTTTTGCTTAGTTTACACTGTGATGGAGAGGAACGTAGAGTAGCCAAGCGTAGCCAAGCACGCTGAGCCGCCTCTCCGATTGACGTCGAACCAAGCGTCGCCGCAACAGAAAGCCGTCGTCGTTGGTAGGAAGAGCGGTCCGCAGCACCCAGCCAAGCACCAGAACGAACAGAAACGGCGCAAGTGTTATCTCCCTGAAGCACCCGGAGGATGTCTCAAAGAAGTCCGATAGGCCGTCCGATGTTGAAACAGCAGCTTTTGTATCACGGTACATCGTGATGGCGGAAATCAGCTGCTCTGGCACGAAGCACCTTTTGGAGCACAGATCGACCTGACGACCGAATTAACGGAATATTGATGATGAACTGAGCTGAGCCCTTTATTGTATTCAATTTAACCTTGAATCTGTACAGTACATTGTCATACGCATGTAGTACGAGTACAAGTTTGTTAAAAACATCAACTAACTCCGCGTTACGAGGTAGGTACACATGTCAATGTAAGTGTGTAATTGCGGAATAAACTGTGATTGTGTATTTCCTACAAGAGAACTTTATACAGTGATTCTTGTTGGTGAAGTCATAAGTCGGCGTTATTTAACAGTAGCAATTTATTTTTATTTAGGTCCGTCCATCAACATAGGAAACGTTGAATGTCGGAATACCGTTATTAAATGTACTAGTACATGTTTGCAGATCATGTATATTTTTGGGTCATACGTCGACTGTGCTCTATTTTAGACATTAATATTTACTCAGTTGTTTACTCGTCCATAGGTCAATTTGCCTGGACAAATGTTTATTTATGTCTTGTAGTGTACTCGCACGAGTATATGATCACTTATGTTATACTTGTAGTAGCAGTAGAGTGCATGCAGAGTGGCGTGATGCTTTTCAGCTACAATTGTGTACTTTTTTATTTTCCTACTCCTTCAGTTTCTACTTCTTATTGTCTATTCTCCTGCTCAGATGCGCCCGTGGGTTGTGAAAAGAAGTTTTATGAAAGGGGGTTTGGATGGCAATTTTTTTATAAAGCATTTAACTACCATCCGCGTGGCAGACAACTTAGGCTTAAAGCAGTTTTGCGGCACTCGCTTCTCGCGTGGTCTGAGCTAATAATAGAACTGATGAGTTGGGCTTTCAGGGTGTCCTTAGAAAAAAGAAATAGAAACTTTTGTAAAAGAGTTTATTTAAGCTAACTTTATCTATCTATCTATCAATCTATCTATCTATCTATCTATCTATCTATCTATCTCTCTATCTATCTATCTATCTATCTATCTATCTATCTATCTATCTATCTATCTATCTATCTATCTATCTATCTATCTATCTATCTATCTATCTATCTATCTATCTATCTATCTATCTATCTATCTATCTATCTATCTATCTATCTATCTATCTATCTATCTATCTATCTATCTATCTATCTATCTATCTATCTATCTATCTATCTATCTATCTATCTATCTATCTATCTATCTATCTATCTATCTATCTATCTATCTATCTATCTATCTATCTATCTATCTATCTATCTATCTATCTATCTATCTATCTATCTATCTATCTATCTATCTATCTATCTATCTATCTATCTATCTATCTATCTATCTATCTATCTATCTATCTATCTATCTATCTATCTATCTATCTATCTATCTATCTATCTATCTATCTATCTATCTATCTATCTATCTATCTATCTATCTATCTATCTATCTATCTATCTATCTATCTATCTATCTATCTATCTATCTATCTATCTATCTATCATCTACTAAAATCGAAACTCGAGTCTTCTACCCTCCAGTCATTATTCTAGACGGTGGCGGAATTTTCTGCGTTTGGTATCGCAGACAATAAGCAATAAAAAGTTCGTGCATCAATCGTAAATCGTGTAACAATATTTTCGAGTCGTCCGCCGCAGGACGCAGGACGCAATGGCTAGACTGAAAATTAGGGCAATAAAAGCAGTTCAAGTTTTTCATATTCGAAACGGATAACTTGGAACAGAGGTTATGCGAGCTAGAAAATTCCGGAGGGATGAGCTCACACTGTAAAGTTTGTGTGCCGTACCTAGGACAGCCAATGAGATCGCCTCTACTTCATTGTCTTCAAGCCTCACCGTCTTAAAGAATAGAAAAAAATTAATAAATGGTTTAAATGCACGGCTCTGGCGTCTTAGTACAGAAGTGCGTTAGCGAATGAGAATTGTCTAGTTATAATAGATCTGGTGTACATAAAAGCATTGGACTTTCGCATTTGCTGCAATCGAAGAAGATAATTTTTTAAAATTCTCTATTGAATAGTACCGCACACGTAATACACAGTTTCAATTGTAATTTCTATACTCTCGATTTCCTAGCCAAATATGCGATGCAGTGCTATTCGGCTGCTCATAGGCCTTGTAATAGCACTGGCACTGCTGGGTAAGTTCTTCGGGAACGAGCTATTAAAAAAATTTTTTATTAAAGGTTGTCAATTCCATGTAATTTTGTTTCAAGCTTAGCATAAAATGAACATCGACGACAAGGCTGATAGCCAGATCATCGCTGATCTAGTCAGTGAAAATTTACCTAGAAATGATTCCATTTTAATTTATCGTAGTTGTATGGCATTATTAAGCATAAAGTTCGGTTTATTTGAAAATTAATTAACATAATTGCATAAACAGACTCAAATGGGCAAGCCTCAACTACTGACACACCCATGGAGCCGACGCCGACTCCAGTGACAGTTGCTGACACAACGGAGGCCACTGACACTACCGTCAAACCGACACCGACACCTGTACCGTCTCCCGAGGATACTGACACAACGGAGGCGACTGACACAACAGAAGCGACTGACACAACGGAGGCGACTGACACAACGGAGGCGACTGACACAACTGAGGCGACTGACACAACGGTAGAGCCGACACCGTCTCCAACACCGTCCCCCGAGGTCACTGACACAACAGAAGCGACTGACACAACGGAGGCGACTGACACAACGGAGGCGACTGACACAACAGAAGCGACTGACACAACTGAGGCGACTGACACAACGGTAGAGCCGACACCGTCTCCAACACCGTCCCCCGAGGTCACTGACACAACGGAGGCGACTGACACAACGGAGGCGACTGACACAACGGAGGCGACTGACACAACGGAGGCGACTGACACAACTGAGGCGACTGACACAACGGTAGAGCCGACACCGTCTCCAACACCGTCCCCCGAGGTCACTGACACAACAGAGGCGACTGACACAACGGAGGCGACTGACACAACGGAGGCGACTGACACAACGGAGGCGACTGACACAACTGAGGCGACTGACACAACGGTAGAGCCGACACCGTCTCCAACACCGTCCCCCGAGGTCACTGACACAACAGAGGCGACTGACACAACGGAGGCGACTGACACAACGGAGGCGACTGACACAACTGAGGTGACTGACACAACGGTAGAGCCGACACCGTCTCCAACACCGTCCCCCGAGGTCACTGACACAACGGAGGCGACTGACACAACTGAAGCGACTGACACAACGGTAGAGCTGACACCGTCTCCAACACCGTCCCCCGAGATCACTGACACAACGGAGGCGACTGACACAACGGAGGCGACTGACACAACGGAGGCGACTGACACAACGGAGGCGACTGACACAACGGAGGCGACTGACGCAACGGTAGAGCCGACACCGTCTCCAACACCGTCCCCCGAGGTCACTGACACAACGGAGGCGACTGACACAACTGAAGCGACTGACACAACGGTAGAGCTGACACCGTCTCCAACACCGTCCCCCGAGATCACTGACACAACGGAGGCGACTGACACAACGGAGGCGACTGACACAACGGAGGCGACTGACACAACGGTAGAGCCGACACCGTCTCCAACACCGTCCCCCGAGGTCACTGACACAACGGAGGCGACTGACACAACGGAGGCGACTGACACAACGGAGGCGACTGACACAACGGTAGAGCCGACACCGTCTCCAACACCGTCCCCGAGGTCACTGACACAACGGAGGCGACTGACACAACGGAGGCGACTGACACAACGGAGGCGACTGACACAACGGAGGCGACTGACACAACTGAGGCGACTGAAACAACGGTAGAGCCGACACCGACTCCAACACCGTCCCCCGAGGTCACTGACACAACGGAGGCAACTGACACAACTGAGGCGACTGACACAACGGTAGAGCCGACACCGACTCCAACACCGTCCCCCGAGGTCACTGACACAACGGAGGCGACTGACACAACTGAAGCGACTGACACAACAGAATCGACTGACACAACGGTAGAGCCGACACCGTCTCCAACACCGTCCCCCGAGGTCACTGACACAACGGAGGCGACTGACACAACGGAGGCGACTGACACAACTGAAGCGACTGACACAACGGTAGAGCCGACACCGTCTCCAACACCGTCCCTCGAGGTCACTGACACAACGGAGGCGACTGACACAACGGAGGCGACTGACACAACGGAGGCGACTGACACAACTGAGGTGACTGACACAACGGTAGAGCCGACACCGTCTCCAACACCGTCCCCCGAGGTCACTGACACAACGGAGGCGACTGACACAACGGTAGAGCCGACACCGTCTCCAACACCGTCCCCCGAGATCACTGACACAACGGAGGCGACTGACACAACGGAGGCGACTGACACAACGGAGGCGACTGACACAACGGAGGCGACTGACACAACGGAGGCGACTGACACAACGGAGGCGACTGACACAACGGTAGAGCCGACACCGTCTCCAACACCGTCCCCCGAGGTCACTGACACAACGGAGGCGATTGACACAACGGAGGCGACTGACACAACTGAGGCGACTGACACAACTGAGGCGACTGAAACAACGGTAGAGCCGACACCGACTCCAACACCGTCCCCCGAGGTCACTGACACAACGGAGGCAACTGACACAACTGAGGCGACTGACACAACGGTAGAGCCGACACCGACTCCAACACCGTCCCCCGAGGTCACTGACACAACGGAGGCAACTGACACAACTGAGGCGACTGACACAACGGTAGAGCCGACACCGACTCCAACACCGTCCCCCGAGGTCACTGACACAACGGAGGCGACTGACACAACGGAGGCGACTGACACAACGGTAGAGCCGACACCGTCTCCAACACCGTCCCCCGAGGTCACTGACACAACGGAGGCAACTGACACAACGGTAGAGCCGACACCGTCTCCAACACCGTCCCTCGAGGTCACTGACACAACTGGAGTAACTGACACAACTGGAGTACCTGATACAACCGGAGTAACTGACACAGCTGGAGTACCTGATACAACCAGAGTAACTGACACAACTGGAGTAACTGACACAACTGGAGTAACTGACACAACCAGAGTAACTGACACAACTGGAGTAACTGACACAACTGGAGTAACTGACACAACCGGAGTAACTGCAACAACCATGGAGCTAACGTTAACTCCATCGCCAACCCCCGAGGGAACGGGCACATCCGAAACAACCCAGCCTACAATTGAGTTGACAGCAACTCCTGCACCCTCTAGGGAGACATTTGGCACCACTGAGATATCTAACACAGCACAGGCTACAATAGAGTCAACGGTAACTCCTACTGCATCATCAAGCGAGGCAACAACTGCTATATCATCGGAAACAACTTCGCATTTGTCAGACGCAACATCGTCAGGTACCAAAGTGACTGTTGCATCTGCGTCTACAGACTCACAAACAACTACGAATAGCATTGCAGAATCATCTACAAGCGAAGGCGCGGCACAGACTACTTCCACACCAAAAGCAACAACAACTTCTCCAGTTCTCGTTCTCACTACAACTAGTGGCGGAGTGTACGTGAACGTATCGCATCTGTGCAGTAGCTCACCCTGCAATAACGGCGGGACTTGCCGTACAACGAGCACCTACTTTGAATGCGCATGCGCGCCGGGTTACACTGGATTTCTCTGTCAAACAGGTAAGGTTCTCTATAGTTTTCAAAGCGCGGGCTTTTGATTCATTTCCAAAAAGTATGCCAACTACTTTTCAGACATCAATGAATGCGGTTCGAACCCGTGCGTCCGTGGCAGCTGCATTGACCGAGTTAACGCATATCAGTGCGTCTGTCCGACTGGTTGGTCAGGAATTAACTGCAACGCAGGTTCGTGCGACAGTCTTTAAAGTACATGCATACATCCAAAGTATTAAAAATATTAATCATCTAAGCTCTAATCCATGCACCATCTTCCGCAGACATTGACGAGTGCAGCTCTTCTCCGTGCGACGCAAACGCTATTTGCACTAATAATCCGGGCTCGTTTTCGTGCGCGTGTCGCCCAGGTTACTATGGAGATGGCTACTCTTGTATTGGTAAGATTATACTTGGCGATTTTTATGGTTGATTAGGATTTTGAATATACATTTAATTGAATCAATGAAAAATAATCATGGGGCATCCATCACCTGGCAGAACTGATGACCTTTTCAACTGCGAACAGCACCAAACTCACTACTTACGACTTTAATAACTACACTGTAAGCTACGTTACTATTGAAACTGAAGTTCCTTTCGTAATCGGGTCGAAGGAAAGTACAGTATGCAAGGTGCGTAAATTCCACATGATTTGGACATTGAATTACTGCAAACCCGCTCCTCATTTGAAGCCACCAATCTCCCAATGCGATCCTATCAACAACTATTCAGATCTCAAAGGACGGATATTTGTCGTTCACTGATCCGCCGTATCAGCTAAACTGGCCAACTTGGTACACGTACCTGGTGAAGCCGATGGTATTTCCCTATTGGTCATACCGGTACGCGTTCGCCTACTCAGACTCAGCTGTCTACTACGAACTGCTGGAGAGTTCGCGGCACCGAAATACGGAGAACTGGAAAAAGGTGGTAGAAATCATTAACAGCTACAGCGGTGGCGCCACTTACCGTCCGTTAAATGCTCTCATCGTCACCTGGAACAAGATGCAACCATTCAGCTACTACTATTACTATTGCTACTACTGCACTTACTACTACAGACAGCGTGGATTCAGCTGGGGGCAGTACTACTGCAAGTATTGCGACCCGAAGCAAGAGGTACTTTCGTGTGTTTTTGTTTAATTTAAAATTTTCTTTACAATTTGTATCAAAAAGTGTAGCTACTAGTAAAAAACATTCGAACTCAACAAACCATTCGCAGCACATCAGCTTCCAAGCGATCGTCACCAGAAACGAAACTCACTCGTTTGTCGTTTTTAACTACGGTCAGTTTGAGCTGAGCGAATGGCGCTGGTGGTATTTTTATGTTGCGGCAGGCTACACAGATGGCTACCAGAAATTCGATAGGCTACCATTCAGCTACTACTGGTGGCGCAGAAACTCAGTCACCGACAACAAGATAGAGGGCAATGTTGGAAAGGTTGGTCGACACGTAAGAACGATGGCGGACTCTATTCCTCCCAGCGACAAGCTAAAATGCAAAAAATGGATGGACAATGAACGCAACCGCCCTCTCACAACGACGCTGAACTGCCACACTTGTCCGAGGGACATGCGTCAAGCGGTACTGGACTGGCGCTACTCACCTTATGAGTACTCCTGCGATCAGAACAATAAAAACTCGAAGGGTAACTATGAGCTCAACATGTGCTTCCGGGGCAGATACGAGTGTGTGCAGAACTTTGCAAACCCACCGGCTTGCCCGTACCCGTGGTGGAGCTGGTACTGCAACCTTTTCATGCGATGCCAGTTCTATGCAGCGCCGAGGTGTTGCTACAGGCTGAAAGTTCATTGGAGGAAGGACGGCCAGCTTGTGGACTACTGCGATGCCGGCTACTCCTTGTGGACCATGCGCTGGCTGTTGCGCAACGTCATGTTTGACAGGAGCGCGAGCGGCTCCTTGATCAGGAGCACGGTTCAGGGCGCGGGACACAGCATGATCCTGGAGAGGACAAACAAATACTACTGGTGGTGGTACAGGTATGACGAGCAGCTCAGAAACGAAACGTTCGGCTACGATGTTTGTAGAGCCGGCAAGGTGATTGGAAAGTTTTCAAAGCTGCGACCAAAGTGCGACAGTCGAGACTACACTGAACCGGCTTGGGGTAAGCAAAGCTAAGCTATTTTCTGTTAGACTTATAAAAGTTCGTAATATGCAGGTGTTTAAAAATTGTGCATTGACAGGCTTTAATCGTGGAGATCCTCACATTAGCACTATTGATGGTACCACCTACTCTTTTAACGGCCTGTGTGAATACTACATGATCAGAAATAGCTCCCAGAGTTATCCGATGCTGGAGCTGCAGGCTCGAACGGGTCTAGCAAAGTCGCTCAACCCTAATATCACCGCATCAGCTACCGTCTTTATTGGGTTTGCACTCAAGGCTGGCTCCAACAACTGCTCCATTGCTGTGCTGCTCAACACGACCTCAAACGATCTTGACGTGTACAAGGACGACGAGTTGTTGGGCAGTGTTCTCACGTACTTCTTCGGTCAGGAGAACTCTACCGTGATCGAGCGGTATAGCCTAGATGCCAGCGACAACAAGAGCATTACTATAAGCGAGTCGGACACTGGCTTTTCTGTGACCGTCACCAGAGTGCTCAGCCTGCTGCAGGCTTCGGTGCAGCTGGACCAGCAGCGACATTCCAGCGGAGTTGAAGGCCTCATGGGCAATTTCAATGGGAACAAGACAGACGATTTCAAGCTGCGCAATGGCACCCTTCTACCTGGAGACAGTTCTGAGCGTGAACTTTTTCACTTTGGTCAGAGCTGGGCTCTGCAGTCAGGCGATGCGAGTCACTTCCCATATGAAATTGGGGTGACTCGAGCCAACTACTGCAACATGTCATTCGTACCAGTCTTCGTCGAGGACTATAAGGATAACCTGCTGTCTCTGTTCTACAACAACTCGGAGCTCATGACGGCCGCAAACGACGTGAGTAGTTTTTTAAACGGCTTGCAGGACATCGTAAAGACTTATGAACTATTTAAATATTGATTCATATTTGGCTTTTGTAGACTTGCTGGAACACGGAACAGTCCATCTACCTCAGCTGTATGTACGACGCCGCGCAGCTTCAGTCTCTTGACGCCGCAAAGGAGGCATCGCTAGCGGTCAGCCAGGAGGTGTCGGCCAAAGCGGTGGCTTCAAACACTGCTCCCGAGTTCAACATGCCATCTAACATCACAGTCTACTCAGCGACAACCTTTAACATGAGCATCAATGTGACTGACAGGGATGGAAATCCGATGACGCTGAGTATCCTGCAGCCCGTAAATGACACTTCAGTTTGGCTTGTTGATAACATCCTCGTCTGGGAAGTGGCTATTAACATCAGCTCATTTAACCTGACCATCGTGGCCACTGACTCACTGGGAGCGCCGTCATCGTGGACACCGATTGTTCTCTATGTTGACTGCGAAAACGGAGCCACGCACAGTTTCAACTACACATCCGGGGAGACGATTGTAGGAGGTATCAGGACTTTTCCTTGATTCTCACCCTCCAGCTAAACAAAATTTAACTCTCCACCCCTACAAGCCGAAGCGCTCTAACAACGAATTTCAGAGAATTTCTACAGAGCCCAGTGCAGCTGCCCCAGCGGTTACCAAGGCGACAGGTGCGATGTGTCGCCATGTTCGGCGCAGCCTAGTCCATGCTACAACATTAGCATGTGTCACATGTACAGCAACGGCAGCTACTACTGCGATAGCTGCCCGGAAGGGATGGTGGGCGATGGACGGGTGTGCGAAGGTGAATTTCTTCGGCAATCCTCTTGTGTGCTTGCGTAAATAATTTCAGACGATATTTTGCTCCTAAAACTGGAGGACTTGAACAATTTCTGTACTTATAGGTTTTCAAAGTAAAAAACAAGGGTCGAAAAAAATAAAACAACTTGAAAATTGTTTCTGGATCTATGATCTTGCCGCTCTGTTTTTCGTTAATATTCTTGCTTGGTTTTAAGTTTCATGAGAACATAATTTTTCAATTTCACAGATACGAACGAATGCCTTGAGACTCCTGGTATCTGCCAGGAACAGTGCACCAACCTGGCTCCCGGATATCGCTGCAACTGCACTACGCCTGGCTTCCAGGTGTCGCCAAGCAACACAAGTCTTTGCGAAGACATCAACGAGTGCCTCACTGGGGACCATCGATGCCGCAGCGATCAGAATCAAACATGCGTGAATACGAACGGCTCCTACACGTGCCAATGTCCGCTGGCTGGCTTTGAACTTAATGCACTCTACGAATGTCAGGTTAGTGGACCATTGTTACTGGTGGGCATCATCATTGGATCATTGGAATTTTAGCGCTCCAAACCGCTGGCTCAGAAATATTATTTCTTGGAGGAATTGATTCAAAGGTGTTAATATACAAATTTACAAATTTTCATGGTAGCTATTCGATGCAAACGTCTTTGTGGTAGCAATTAACTTAGCTTAGCTGCAGGGGGCATCGTCCGGTCGATGCAGCGAGGAGGCGGAGGGGACCGCCCCTGGTGACCAAAGACTTCCCAGAAGCCACTGGCTGGAAGTAAAAAGGGGGACTTCCCGCAGAACACAGGCAGAGAGCCGCAAGGCCGCAACCCCAAACCAAGCGGCAGGTTCTCAAGAAATAACACCCTGTGGGGGACCCAAAAGCCCAAGGGGAACCGTTAGCGACCGGACTACTTCTTGGCCAAGCGTCCATCAGCACATAGTTACACTGGGACCTTAGAGGGTGAGTTTATGGTCACATCAGGTCCAGGATCTCGGCGCCAACGAATCAGCCTTAACACCCACCGGGACGAGTACCCTTCGAAGTGCGCCTTGCAAGGTGAAAGGCAGGAAATGAAGTCTCTTGAGCTATCAGCCCGCCAGAGGAGGCAGATGTGAGCATTGGTGGCTGGGAAAGAGGCCAAACCAGATTCATACTGCACAGATAGTTCACCACGCCATTTTGTGCGGGGCCCGGGGCCTTCCAGTTCAACTAGGTATCAGGTAATCTGAGAATTAGATAACCAGACAATTGGATATTCAGGTGGGTAGGGTATCAATAACCAGATTGAAACTCGCAGACCAATTACCCTCCCATACGAACGAGATGCAATTATTTCGAATTCGTAGTTTACTAATACTAAAAATCTCGAGGCCTAAATCCAGATCTAGACTCGAGTCGTTCGTTGGTAAATACTCAAACCAAAGCCTAGTTCGAGACAACCAGCTGAAAATAATTTAATAAATCCAGGAATGATGGATGAGACGAATTAGTTATTCACTAGAGTTGTTCTCTTCTGAATCTCCGATTTCGCAGGACATTGACGAGTGCAAGACAGCCAATCCCTGCGGCCACAGCTACGTTTGCGTGAACACAATTGGCAAATATTCGTGCCAGTGCCCAATGAACAAGATCAAGGTGAACGGGGAGTGCGTGCAGATACTCACTGTGAGTGATAGCGCCAGCGACAGCGCCACTACGGAACCGAGTACCACCGAATCAAGTGAGTGCTTTTCTGGCTCGGGTCACTGTCATTGTCTCAATGCTTTGAAGAGCAAAACAAATACTTAGTTTATTGTATTTATACTTTCATCCAGACAAAATTGCGATCATTTTTCGTTGATTGTTCTACGAGCGTAGTTGCTCCCCCAATGTAGCTCATACATTTAACCCGCGTACAAATCTCATCAGGTGACTACTAATCCCACATTAGCGTAAAATAAGCGTGGAGTACTGACATCTTTTTACTGTACGGAGTACATGTAGCAGAGCAGCTCAGCGGTGCATGCGTCTGACTCTCGCGCCACAGAACCCAAAAAATTCATTTGGGGTTGTGCATGTAAACTGTTCAGGCGGGGTTTCGCGCGATTCACAACTCATGAGGGCCAACCCCAAGGCACAGAGAGTGTACATGCTTGACGATTAGAAAGTCAGGGCCGCTGTACACCCTGTGTGAGCGTGTGTATGAGTGTGTGCCTGCGTACAGTATTGGCGCGCTTGCATATGCTCAGGAGTCAGCGGAATGGGCAGAATTGCCGTTAGCGATGTCGCCGAAGGCGTTGCGCTAGGGTGGTCACAGCCCTCGCAAGAGGAAAATAAGGACTCACTGTTGTTCTTGTCCATATGGACACTTAAATGTTAAAACAATCGCGGATTCACAAAACTTACCCGCAGCCAACCAAGCGCTGATCATCTCACTATCCGTGGTTGGTGCTGTGGTCCTAATCGTGATAATTGTGCTGGCCATTGTTTTCGGCCTGAGAGCGAGAGACCCTGTCGAGGTGCTGGTAGACTCATCGACTGGATGAAGCATTGGATCTTATTGAACTAATTAAGAAACAATTGTGATTAACAGCTTTAACTTTTACTGATATGAGAAACAGAAATTTTTCGTTCTTTTAATGTTATTTTATCATTTCTTAGAATTAGTGACTCGGTGACTGCATATGCAAGTAGTTTAAGAAATACACGTACCGTCAGTTACAAGGAGAATTTTGGTGAAGATTTTTTAAGATTTAGTTTTCATTTTTAGTATATCTGACTAGCAATCTAGTGCCCCCCTTCGGGGCGCCCAATTAGCAAGGAGTAAAAAGTTGTTCATGCAAATCCAATTAAAAGCACATTTTCTTAAGAACCAATTTCTTCTTCAGTTTTATAAAACACCTTTTACGAGTAAAATTGTCATGGAAAATTTGCTGCCCAATTCTCAGTGGCTTCTCAATTTCCAATAGCAGCAATTCGAACTGATATTAGAGATCACCACAAACAATGCCTAAACTGAATCCTTATTTGCTAGACTTCGCTTGTATCAAGTTTTATAATATCAGGAATAGTCTATTCGACTCTATATTACACTGGGGTTGGAAAACTCCGGCCAACCAAATGCGGCCCGAGAAAGGCCTTTCTATCCGGCCGTCGAGTTCTTTGAGACTTCACAATAGCAATCCGGCTTGCGTCTCTTCTCAGCTCTTTTTATCTTCTCTCCTCTCTCTTCTCTCCCCTCGCCTAATCAATCTCCTTTCCTCTCTCTCTTCTATCCCCGTCTTTCGTCTTCTCTCTCCTCTTTCCTCTGTCCTCTCTTCACATATCTTCTCTTCTATCTCTTCTCTCATCAAATCTCTCGTCTCTCCTCTCCTCTCTTCTCTTATTTCTCATATTCTATTCCATTCTCATCTGGCCCGCAGCCATGAGCTGAATTCTTTATCTGGCCCTAGAGGTAATAAAGTTAGCCTGACTCCTGATCTATAGCTTATTTATAAATATGTGGTCGCTGAGTTTTTTTCTTTTAACAGGACATTTTAAAAGCATTGTTAAATCGACTAACTCTTCGAAACCGAAAAATAACTAAGTAGGCAAAAATCGGATGCTTGTAGGCTTCAATACCTCTGCGTTCTCGCGCAGGCAAAGCAAAACAACCAAGTTAGCAAAAAACACGCTGACCAAAAATCACGCCCTTTTTAATTATTATTTAACGTGGGGTGGGGTTAGCAAATCGAGGGGGGTTGGCTCATGTACATTAAATAAAGAGCAAATACATGTACAATTAAATAAGTAAAACCCCCAAAATATGACAAAAAATGAACCTCCAGAACATTCCCCCCTTCCTGATTGGGGCCAATCAGCAAAAAAGCAGAAAAAAAAATTGCCTCCTTGAAACTTACGTGCAATTAATTGAAACGGTTGCAAGCATAATTCGAAAAAACAGTAAACTCCTGTAACCAAAAAAATAAATCGCGCGAAATCAGAAATTAACATTAAGAACGCATGCAATGTGAAGTGTCAATTGGGATCAAAAGATAGTGTGCCAAATATAAACCTTTGCAATCGCTAGCCAACACAAAAAATCTCTGCTAAGAAACGAACACAAACGAACTCAAAGATGCTCAAACGATAATTAGTGAAATAACACGGGATGAAAAATGTCTTGAAAACTTAAATAATCCCTACTGTAAACATATGAAAAATATCAAAGCACAAAAACTGCCAAAAGAACTCGCATTCAAGCAAGCAACAGGCCTTTTTACTCAGAATAAAAAAACACAAAATACGCAAAAATAAGCAATCCATCACCACTTCAGCTATTAGGAGCAAAAAACGGCAAATAATGACACGAAAAAGATAAATAATTCCAAACACCATAAACTAGCCGTCAAAAAACTACATATTTGAAAAGTTTTGTTTAGCAATAAGTCAACAGTCACTATTCACCTCGCTGCAGCACACACAACTTCGTCACGGGTCGCAGCACTGTCCCACCGCCAGTCCGCACCTTGGCCACGCGCACATGGCCGTCTCGTCCAGGAAATACCTCGAGAACTCGCCGAGCGGCCAGTGTCCTCGAGGCGCATCCGCTCGTAGCGCCAAGACGATGTCGCCGACGGCGAGATCCGGCTGCTCCTTGACCCACTTGGATCTGGCGTTGAGTCTTGGCACCCACTCACGCAGCCATCGGTGCCAGAAGTGCCGCACCAGCTCTTGGACACGTCGCCACCGCCGGCGCGGGTCGCGGCTGACCTCGGTCGAGACTTCCGTAGCAAAGTCACCACCCAGCTGTCCATGCAAGAAATGGTTTGGCGTCAACGGCGTGTCGTCCTTTGGGCTTGCGGTTTGGTATGTCAGCGGCCTGGAATTGATGAGCGCTTCCGCACCTGTGAAGGCGGAATGCAGCTCTTCGTCGGTGATGTCAGCGTTGCTAAGGATGGCGCGCACAGCTCGCTTAGCGGCGCGAACCATAACTTCGTGGGCGCCGCCGAAATGGGGCGCCGACGGAGGCTGGAAGCGCCACTTGATGCCGCGCTCAGCTGCCGCTCTCTGGATTTTGTTCTGCTGCTCGTTTTCGAATTCTCGTAGTTCTCGCTCGCCTTTGACAAAGTTGCCGCCGTTGTCCGAGTAAACTTCGAGTGGCCGGCCTCTACGGTTGATCATGCGCGCGAAAGCATTCAGAAACGAGTCAGAATCCAAGCTATACGCCATCTCTAGGTGCACGGCTCTCGTCTCCAAACAGGTGAACAGGGCCAAATACCTCTTCGTTCGCCGTCTTCCGCGTCCTTGTACCGTTTCAAACGGACCACCGAAGTCGACTGCCACAAAGCTGAACGCTCGGAGAGAGTTCTTCAGCCTGGCCTCTGGCAGCGGCGCCATCTGCTGCACCTCCGGTCCTGCTTTTTGCCTTCTGCATCGCGCGCACTCCTTCTCCCATTCTCGAATGGCTTCGCGCCCACCGATCACCCAAAACTTCGTCGACATCGCTGCCAGCGTCTGGTTTGTTCCGCCATGTCCTTGATCTTCGTGATAGTGCTTCACCAACAACTTCGTGACCCAACTTCGCCTCGGCAGAATGACCGGATGCTTGGACTGATATGACAGATTCTGGTCGAACTTCAGTCTTCCGTCCACTCGCAGCAGTCCGTCTTCATCAAGAAATGGTTGGAGACAGCGAAGCTGACTGCTGGAGAAGACTGGCTTTCCCCTACGCACCTGCTGAACTTCTGCTTTGAAAGCTTCTTCCTGAGCCACGCGTAGGATTCGATCCTCAGCTTCTTGCAGCTCCTCGACCTCGAGGTCACCAAGTCGTCTCTCATCTCGTGGAAGTCGGCAATTACTGATGAAGCGCTGAACCCATGCTGTCACGCTACGCAGCCTGCGGTAGCTCGAAAATCGCTCTGGATTCAAACGACAATCGTTGTCTGTGGTGTCGTTCGACAACAGAGTTACGGCCGCCGATTTACTACTCTTGCTCGCCTCTCGCCGAACTTCTTGATCTCCGTCAACCGATGTCGGAACTAGCCTTGCCGGCCAGCCATCCTCATCTAGCAGCAGAAACTCTGGTCCCGCGCTCCAGACCGCTGATTGGCAAAGGTCTTTGGCGCTACAGCCTCGCGATACGGCATCAGCGGGGTTCAGATCGGTCGGCACGTGACGCCACTGACAAGTCTTCACCGCCTCCTGAATGAACGCAACACGATTTGCTACGAACGGCTTGAAAATTCTACTGCGACCTCGAAGCCACCAGAGCACATTTGCACTGTCACTCCAGAACACCGACTCTCTCAGGTCTAAATCGAGCGCATCTGCCACCGTCTGGGCAAGTCGCACGCCAAGCACCGCCGCCATGAGCTCGAGTCTGGGGATGCTGCATGCTGCCAATGGAGCTACACGTGCTTTTGCGGCTACAAGACGAACACAGATTTCGTCCAGGCTTGTGGCGCTCCTGAGATAGATTACCGCGCCGTAAGCCACCTGAGATGCATCCACAAAGACGTGTAGCACTGCCTTTTTGGTAGGATCAGGCCATAGACATCGTGGAATTTTCAGCATGCTCAACTCTTCAATCTCCGCTGCCCATTGCGTAGCCTTCGCGGCAACTTGCTGGTCCAAGGGCTCATCCCAATCCGCTCCATTCTGCCAAATCTCCTGCAGAAGAATTCGCCCGCGAATTGTAAATGGACTCAGAAACCCGCATGGGTCGAACACCATCGCAACGCGCTTGAGCAGCTGTCGTTTCGACTCAACGGACACTTCCTTCGCACCTGCATTTCCCGTGATCGCGAGCATATCATCATTGGCTGTCCAAGTCACTCCCAACGCCTTCGACGTCGCCATTTCTCCACGAAGCACGTGCTGCGCTTTCACCGCTCGATCCTCCGGAGCTACTGTCTCCAACACCTCAGACGCGTTCGACATCCATTTTCTCGCACGCATGCCGGCTTTTTCCCACAGAGCTGTCAGTTCGCGGCGCAACTGGATAGCTTCATGGACGCTGTTCACCGAGTCCAAACTGTCGTCCATGTAGGTCGACTTCAGAATGGTTTCTGACGCTCTTGGAAAAGTTTCCTGATGACTCCTAGCATGCTCCTGCGACACGAACTGAGCAAGAAACGGCGAACAATTAACTCCAAAAACGACACTCTGAAACTCGAATACCTCAGGTTTGCCCGTTTCGTTCCTGTCTCGCCACAAAAATCGAAAGTAGCGCCGATCTTCTGGCTTGAGGCGAATTCTAAGGTACATCTCTTCAATGTCGCAAACGATTGCCACTGGACCGCGACGGAATCGAAGGAGCACTTGAAATAGGTCGTTCTGAAGCTTCGGTCCTGGAAGGATGACGTCATTGAGACTCACTCCTTGGCAGCGCGCGGAAGCGTCAAACACGATACGGACTTTGGTGGTGTCCTTGTCTTCTCTGATTACCGGAAAATGCGGCAGGTACCATTCGGTGTTTTGAAGCTCACTGCTGTCTTCGACCTTCTTGAGATAACCTTTTTCCAACTGGCCTTCCAACACCCCTGATACGCTTTTGGCAATCCTTCACTCCTCTGCAGTCGCTTCTCCGTGCTGATCAGTCTGCGTTCCGCAGCTTCACGATTGCTCGGCAGAGCACGATTTTGAGACTTCCATGGAATGGCTACCTGATATCTTCCTTCCACCACCGACATCGACTCCTTGACTACCGCCACAGCATGCTGCTCATCCGCAGTTAACGTCCCTCTTTCGCGGTTCAGCTCAGCTACATCAGGAACTTCCTCGATCGCCCACAACCTTCGAACCTGACTGTCGACCTGATCTTGACACTCGTGGCAGAGGAACGATTCCCCGCTCTTGCTGCTTCCCTCATCCGAACCTAACTGCCCGATGCAGGTCCATCCAATAGGAGTCAGTCGAGCTATTGGTTCCCCTGGCATTCCACAGACTTCTTTGCAAGCCAGATGCATCTCGGCATTGTCGACACCGATAAGCATGTCAACCGTCTTCCGGCTTGATGTTGACTCAAACGGAATGCCTCTCAGATGCGCCCAGTGCTCCGCCAGTTGACTCCAATCAACTGCCTTCATTCCGCCGGTTACTTTCTCCGCTGTGAAAGCAACAATTTTTGTCTCAAACGCTGCATCGACACTCCGGACTGTCACCTCTACAGGCGCTGTTTCAAACGACTCGACTCCTCCGTTGAGCACCTTAACGTTTATGCGCTGAAGTTTACCTTCCAGTCCCAGCTCTGCTGCTACGTCCGCATTGAGGTACGTGCGCGTACTCGCATCATCAAGCAACGCGTTGATCCGAACTTGGCGCTCACCAGCCACCAATATCACCGGCACCGTCCTCAACGCAGTTTCCTTTACGACTTCAGCCAGCATAGTGCGCTCCTTCTTCGTCGCCGCTGATATGTCCTCCGCGGGTTTTCGTGCCTCTCCTTCGCCGCCTCTCGTCACTGCAGCTGCTGGTTTCGGCTCCCGCTTCTGGTGAAGCATTCGATGGTGTTTTCCTTGGCAACCATCTACGCCACAGGTTCTAGACCGCCGACAAGCTAAACCAGAGTGATTGACGCCGAGACAATGAAAGCACAGCTTCTTCTCACGAGCAACGGCCCATCGCTTCACTACATCCATCTCCACAAACTTCGGGCACTCCCAGGCGCCATGGCTTCCTTCACAGACACGGCAGTTTTTCTTGCGCTGCTCATCGGCTCTCGTTGACTCCGCGACAGCGCCAAAATGCGTTCGAGCTGTTTCCGTGCGCTGCATCCCGCTGAATTTCTTACTTTGCTCCATCTTCCCTGCTCCTGGCCCATTCTGTGCCGCAACTCCATGCACTGCCTCCATAGCAACCGTCTGATACTCAGCCTCCCGCAGCAGCCATTGATGAAGAGCGCTGAGCGTGTCATTTCTGCCATTCTCCCCGACCCATCGGTGGTACCGTGCCAAGGTGTCAGTCGGCAATTTCTTTTGCACGCGAAGATGAAGCAATCCATTGCTGTCTAGTTCAGCTTCACGACCCGCCTCCATCAGATTGATAACCGCTACATCCACCAGATCAGCCAGCTTCTTCAACTGAGGCGCACTCTCCGTCACAATGGGCCGAAAACGGTCCAGGTCCTCCAACACTAGCACCAGCCGGCGCCTCTCTCCTCCATATTCTCTCTCCAACCTATCCAGAGCCGCCTTGTACGCAAATTCAGAATGCCCTAGGTTGGCTATTAGCTTTAGCGCATCGCCCTGCAGACACTGCCTCAGTTGCAATAGCTTGTACACTCGAGAGGAGGGTGCAGCATCTACACACGCGTAAAAGGCCGCCTTCCACCCTTCGTATTGACGCTTATCACCTGAGAAACTGGGAATCGCCACCCGCTGCAATTGCCGCCACATGTCCTGACTGACCTGCCTCTCCGCTTCTTCTCTCACCCTCTGTGTACACTCCTGCTGAACGATTGGCTCTCTGAGTTGCGACTGTACACTGGCTGACTGTGAGGTGGCTGGCCTGGGTGCAGGGTTTTGGTTTATCGATCGCTCGCCTGACCCCCCTTCGTGGGCAGTCCAATCAGCTTTTTCACTCCTGTCTGGCGCAGCGCTTACACCCACCTCAGCCCCAATCGACTGTTCAGCCAAACCTGAACCTGGGCTTGCCCTTTCACACGGGCTCTCTGCCTTAGTGCTGCCAGTAACAATTTTCAGTCGCCTCAGCTCCTCTGCCAACTGCTCATGCCGTTGTTGATAGTCTCTCTCTAGCTCTCTCTGCACCTCTTCCAACTCCAGCGCTCTGTGCTCTGCGGCTTGCACTTTTCGCTGCTCTTCCTCACGCCTCTGCTGTTCTTCAGACTCCGCCAAGCGATCCTGTTCCTCCCTCTCAGCTGCTTCGCTTCTGCTACGATCTTTCCAGAACTCGGTCATCAGACCCACAGTCTCACCGTAGTCCTTTTCAGCATTCTCCAGCTCCTTGATCGTTTGGCGACGCAGTGGCAGGTCGTTTCCGGCGAGCTCCAACAGCTTCTCCAGCTCAGTTGTCACCGCCTCGAATAGCTTCTCCATGAGAGTCGCTTGCTGTTGTACTTCGGCGCCGTCTTGACCACCAGCAGCGAGTTGTTGTACCAGCCGGTTTCTTCCTTTGGTGAATGCGGCCTTGGCCCTCGTCTTGGCGGCCTTCGCGTCCATCAGCTTGCGTTCTTCCTCGTCAGCCGGCGGGTAGTTCGACTCGAATTCTTCTCCGTCCTTTTGCATTTTTCAACCACGCTCTGCTACCAGTTGTTAAATCGACTAACTCTTCGAAACCGAAAAATAACTAAGTAGGCAAAAATCGGATGCTTGTAGGCTTCAATACCTCTGCGTTCTCGCGCAGGCAAACAAAACAACCAAGTTAGCGAAAACACGCTTACCAAAAATCACACCCTTTTTAATTATTATTTAACGTGGGGTGGGGTTAGCAAATCGAGGGGGGTTGGCTCATGTACATTAAATAAAGAGCAAATACATGTACAATTAAATAAGTAAAACCCCAAAAATATGACAAAAAATGAACCTCCAGAACAAGCATCGAATGTAGTTATAGCTATCGATATAAAATGTAGACATAAAAATACATCAACTAATAAACTTTTAGCGGTTTAAAATAAACATTTATTCAGATTATATCTGAAAGCATGGGGATTGCTTTCTGAAATAATATGGTAAACATCGGCCTGTACCACAGTTTTACCGAGCCGAGAGTCTTACCATATGAATGGTAAAACTACTCGTACATTACTTGACAATTTTTTTTTATTTGTCTTCTGCTTTCGGACAGTTTTTATCCTTATTCGCTATTATTTTTCAGTTTTTGATGAATAATTCAAACTTTTTTATAATTATAATTTCTATATCTATAAGTCGTGTTTCATTCACACATGCGCTCGTATCTTAATCAATTTGGTAAGAAAGAAAAAGTTTGTCATCGTCACTACCATATGCTCCCCAAAAGCACGATTTTGGAGGTGAGGTGGGTGTCAACCTGTCTGCGGCGATCGCTGCCGAGAATCGTCAGCCAATCGATGACACCCACCTCACCTCCAAACTCGTGCTTTAGGAGAGCATATAGTAGTATCATCTTTCAGAAAGTTATTCGAAACAAACGATAAATGGTGGCCTCTTCAAATTCCTTTATTTTAATTGGTGCGTCATTTTTACTAATCAAAAAGTAGCTAGTGCTAATTGTAATTATAAAATAGAAAAGCTTTAAATTTATCTACAATAATTTGGGTTCCCATGTGTTTACATCAGGACAGCAAACTATAAATAGCTACATGTACATGTTTCATACGCGACATGTAGCTCGTATAAGCCAACCATGCATTAAGTATATGGTACATAGTAGGACAGATATACATTCGCAAATCTAAACCGAAACTAAAAAGAAGATGAATCATCATTTTTAGAGACAATATATACAGGAATTTTCCGTCTAGTTTAAACAATTAAGAGTGCGAGACTGTGAGCTGTTGCCTCTGACAGTAAAACACTCGAAACTCTAAATTGTTATCAAGCCAGACTTATACGCCTATATTAGAGATTCGACTAACTAGAATTCTTTTTTTCGAACAAGAGTGGTCCCACATTTGCTTGATCACGCATACGCAGCCTGCTAGTTAGATAGCAAAGACCTGCTCATAACTGTAAAAGAAAACCGCGAGTTCGAAATGCGCTGCATCTTTCTCTCTCAACTCTTCCTGTACTTTGTTTAATTAGCCTCGTGTGATCCTAATAAATAGCTGGTACGAGTGGAAAACTTAAAGTAATTAAAGAAATTTGCAATAAAACGCTTGTTATACTACTGTCCAGAAAATTATCTAAGTTTTGCGAATAAACCTAAAAATCGTTTGAAGTGGAGTTTTATGCTTTATGTTTAAGTACCTTAGTGGTTGTTGCAAAACACAGAACTATAATAACTACTAAATAAATATTTACTCTAGTATCTACTCTCTGTTACAAAATAAAGGCTACTTACTGAATGTACTACAAATTGCGTTAAACATTCACCGACTTCAGTAAGGTAAGTAAATAAAAAACAAAAGGATTCACTTATTTTCAGAACAATGCTTTTTAAATTACTAATTTAACATTTTTTATAAAATAAAAAATAATTCCTAATTGTCTCATTAATGGAAATATTAACGTTAATTAGATTTTTTCTAAAAAGTAACTTTTCGTATTTAAATTTTTAAATAATCCGATCTTTATTGCATATGCGGAAATTCAACTGAAAGAGGCTCTTCACGGCAAGTTCGATTCCAGAACCAGGATCGGTTCGGATTTCCAAGAAAAAAAGCAGTATAACTTTGTTGAATGTTTGACTGCCTTAACAGCCTCACTCTGCACAATTTTTCACTTTCTTCTTGGCTATTGCCATCCAATAATCACAATTTTAAAGCACTAATATCCCTCTAATTTAGGAGACAAAAAGTTATACTTTACAAATTGGTTCTGGTTCTAGAACCAGAACAAACAATATGAAGAGCCTCAAATTTAGATTATTTGCCAGTTGCTAAATCTTTTAGTTTAAACATCATGACATGATAAAGACAGTGAAAATAAGTTATTTAGACTTGTAGAGAATTCTAGGAGAATTATACAAATAATCATAGTCTCAAGTCAAAGCTGCTAATTCATAACAAGCAAATGGAAATATATTAACTGAAATCAAAATTACCTTTGACTTTGACTTTGACCAAATCATAAATTGGCCTATGCTAGGTTCTAGGTATAGCCATATAGGCTCTTTCCTAGGCTAAATACTGTGATATTAGATGTACAAGTTCAAAATTACTATATTTTTTATTGAAATAGACTAAAAATATGTCTATTAATACAATGTTATTATTGTATACTTATATGGTCTATACTCTATACTACTATTTAAAAAGTGCAAAAATAGGCCTATACTTTATTAAATTGGTAAGAAAAAACATTTTTTAAACATTAAGATAACAATGAAGATAATAATATTATAAGCAAATTAAGATAGACGGTTGTTATTGATATGGTAACCATATAAATAGCAAGACGGTTATTTTTACGGTTAATACTTAAAATAAATACCATCTAAATGAAGTGATAAACTTTCTGTGCAAATACTATGATGGTTAAATTTAAAAAATAAAGAAACATTTTATTAATAAATACCATGGTAACTCTTAGTGGTTCTTGTCATAGTAGCTTACTTTAGGTAATTGTTAACTATTACCTTTGTAATTTAACAGAAATTTCTTCCACATGACTGTAAAAATAGCCATTTTGCTTCCTACCTATGGTGAATATAAAAATAACAGTTTTGCTATTTATATGGTTATATTAAGTAAAGACCACCATAGGCCCACATACTGTCTTATGTGTTAACCATAAAAATAACCATTTTGTTATTTATATGGTCACTGTAACAATAACAACTGCCATTAAAATAGGCCTATTAATAAAAATCAAATTTTTATTGGAAAAAAGGCATTACTTACAATATTTAAATAGCCATTATCAGGAAGGTGTCTAGTATATACCAATTTTTTATGCCAAGTAGGTGTAGGCCTACTCCAAAAATTAGAAATTGGACTGTCATATATGTTAAAAGTTCAAAATTATGCCAACTTTACTTTAGTGCTACAATAATAAAGGACCTTTTTCTATTGTTGCATTTGATATTTATATATATTATGTATATTATAACAAAATGTTATATCATTTGTAGCAACTTACATTTATACAAAGTTCTGGTACCACACCATAGTTTGGATCATATATTAGTATATGCCAGGTTTAATGCTGGAAAAAATTATGAGACCTCATTTGTATACCAAGTTTGTGTACCAATATAAAAATTTTGTTATCTGATACAGTGTATCTGCTATGTCATATATGCTGGAATATATCTATATCCTAATGAACACTAAAAATGAAAAGACACTTTTGTTTGCTGGAAAATCCTGGCATATATGTTGCCTTCCAAACTATAGGTACCACACTCTGGATCATTTAGATATACTTAAAAATTTAGGTGTGCATTGGCCTTGCATGCCAAAAGTAGATGTGCACAGTTGGTATTCATCACTCTTAGGAAAATAGTGTGCATGCATACCTGGTGTGCACTTTATAGAATCACACGGAAAATTTATTGCAAATTACGAAAGAGATGAAAAAGTTCATTTTTAACTAAATACTTCAATCTTTCCAGTTTTTTAAAGCTTATAATAAAGCAAATCTTTGCATGCATTGACTTTCCACTATAATGATATTGCCAAAAAAGCAGAAAAATAATGTAAAAAAGGTCATTTATTGTTGCAACCCCAGCATAATTTTGAGAATGGGCAAGCACTCAATTTTTTTATATGCATTTGTAATTATTAGATTTTTGTTAATGTGTGCACCCAGCATGATCTGGACTATAGTTCTAGTATCAAAATTCTTTAAAAGAATACTAATCATATTCAATTAATGTTTTTATTTTTTATTTGCACTTTTATCACCTTTTAACTGCTACCTTTTTCTTTGAAATGTTTGACCTTTTGTTATAGAAACTAGAAGATACTTGCACTTAGACAACCTTGGTTAAGAGGTGCCTTATCAGTGAATTGTCCACATATATTACTAATGCTTGCTCTAGCTTATAGCAGTAGATCCATGTCCTTCTGCATATGAAAATGTTGGAAGCTGCCTTGGATTAGTCATTTATTAGTCATTGATAATGACTATAAAATTAAATATAAAAATAAATAATAAAAAAAGTTACAAAACTAACAGACTAAATCTACAAGTTGCAACTAACTACTATTAAGAGCATATTAGAATAAATAGTTCTTATAACTTAGCACCTACAAAAATTATATCTTTATTATAAGAATAAATGTTTTTAAAGAGTAAAAATCTAAGAAAGGCTTAAAATAAAGATAAAAACAAAACAAAAAGTTCAAAAACTAACTATAACATGTCTTTAAACTATATATTCTTCTATAATGGGTGGTCCTTTTAACACAGGCATAGTTATAGCTTTTTATAAATTATATTTTTAAATTGTAGCCACAGTAGTTATAGGCATTTTAGCTTCTATATTGGGTAAATATCTTATTAGTATTAAAAGTGTTTTTATCTTTGCATTGATCTCTGCTATTAGTTTTTTAATATTTCTTGTTTTATGCTTTTGTATTAATTCAAGACTCAAAATAGTGGCAATGGAAATCTATAGAACAAGTTTTGAACTACCATATTTCTATAGTCATAGCCATGATATGAGAGCAATTGTTTTCTGCAGGTGTATTTATAGCTGCTATAGGTACTCATTTCACTATATTTGCCATCCCTATTGGAATAAATGTTGAAAACCCATGGACACATGCTTTAGAATAGAGTCAAATTATTTTACCGCAGTTTAGCATTATTAGAGATGTTCCAAAGGAGCAATTTCTGTCAAAATCAAAATTGGATAACTTTCCAAAATCAAAATTGAAATTTTCTGAAATCAAATTTTAGAAAAACTAAGTTGTTTAGTATGACTGAAACTCATTTTTTTACTTTTGATTTACTGCAAAAAAATGCATGTATATGTAGCAGAAATTAGTTTATTTTTAGCCACTTTTAGACACTCTACCCCCGATCTGCTATTTCTCTACCCTCGATCTGCTCTTTCTTTACCCCTGATCTGCTCTTCTCCCTACGCTTAATACACTATAACAAATCAGTTTTTCGTGTCTGTCCGTCACTCTGATTTGCCTGTGAAATTTTATGAATACATGCCGCTAAATTTCTGCTACTCCATAGTGCTCACATACTATGCCTTCTGTGTCCTGTTCCTGCTGCTGATGCGGCCCGTGGCCTACCGCCTACTGGGTGGCAGTCGCAGATACGTCCTGTACGCGCCAATGTTCCTTTACCCTCTGCTGGCCCTGCTGCACTCAATCTCTGGTGGCCTGCTGTACTTCGCCTTCCCCTATCTGCTGTTGCTGTGCACTCTGCTATCCCACGCCGTGTTCCTGCTGTGCCAAATTGATCCCGAACAGCCTGCGGCGCAGACCTCGGCTAAATGGATGCTCTGCAATACTCTATTGAAACCGCTAACAGTGCTGCTGCTGCTGGTGCACTGGCTTTTCCTAGGCGTGGCCGTGTTCTCCATTGTAGCGGCTAAGCCGGCAGACGAGGCTAGCGGTGCGCGCTGGGTGGTGGCCGCTGTGCCGCTGCCCTACCTGCTGTTCGTGGCCACTCTGCGGTTCAGCCACCCGGATGCCGCCTATATGGCAGGGGATTACGAGGAGAATGCCGAACTGAGGGGCGGCTGAACTGGCTGTTTGTACTTTGTTTACCTGTTCGTTTAATGTGATGAGAATGCCGGTCTGCTCGACTCTGATGATGCTGATGATGATGATGATGGTGATGATGATGATGATGGTGATGGTGATGGTGAGGATGATACTGATGATGATGATGATGATGATTATGGTGATGGTGAGGATGATGCTGATGATGATTATGGTGATGTTGATGGTGATGATGATGCTGATGATGATGGTGGTGATGATGGTGATAGTGATGATGATGATGCTGATGATGGTGATGATGATGCTGATGATGATGGTGGTGATGCTGATGATGATGGTGATGATGGTGGTGATGGTGATGATGATGATGATAATGGTGATGCTGATGATGATGGTGGTGATGCTGATGATGCTGATGATGATGGTGGTGATGCTGATGATGATGGTGATGATGATGATGATGGTGATGACGATGGGGGTGATGGTGATGATGGTGGTGATTATGATGTTGATAAGAATGCTGGTCTGTATTCGAATCTGGTGATGATGGTAATTATGATTATGATGATTATGATGACGATGATGATGATGACGGTGATGGTGATGATGATAATGGTCATGATGATGATGATAAGAGTGCTAGTCTGTACTCATGATGATGATTATGATGACGGTGATGATGATGATGATGGAGGTGATGATGATGAGAAGGCTTGTCTGTACTCAAAAAAGTTATTTTATTATTTCCTCTATGCATAGTATTTTGTTAATATCTCTCCAATCTCAATATTAAAGTGCAGAGAAATATTCAAGTAAAATTAGCTTTATATTGTCTGTTTTAATGTTAAATTTTATCATAATTTATTATCTGAATTTATTATAATAGCTTTATAGACAGTTTTCTCGTATCAATTTTCTGTGAATGTTTCAATGCTTGTTGTCTTAACTGCTTCCCTACTGTCCTTGTATTGACTTGTAACACTGCGGACATGTCTGTCTTGTACATTTAAATTGTAAAATAAAATGCTTTCATTTTCTGTTAACAGATTAATTCTGCTTTAATTATTTACCTTATTGTGATAGACTACTATTCATCAATGTCTTTAATGAGTTTTCCTAATTCATATCGGTTTCCTCGTTACACAGACTCGATAAAAATACATGTACTGCAAAGTATCGTAGCTGATAGATACGTGCTTACAATTTCAGTACACTTGCATATGCTAATAGCATATCCGTACGATATGGTCTGAAATGTGCGATCCAATACATACCTGACTCTGAAACTGAAGTGTCACTGACTCTACAAAACCCTCTGACTCAGCAACTGAACTCTTACTGACTCAGCAACTGGACCCTTACTGACTCAGCAACTAAACCCTCACTGACTCAGCAACTGAACTCTCACTGACTCAACAACTAAACCCTCACTGACTCAGCAACTGAACTCTCACTGACTCAACAACTAAATTCTCACTGACTCAGCAACTGGACCCTCACTGACTCAGCAACTGAACTCTCACTGACTCAGCAACTGAACTCTCACTGACTCAGCAACTGAATTCTCACTGACTCAGAAACTGAACTCTCACTGACTCTACAAAACCCTCACTGACTCAGCAACTAAACTCTCACTGACTCTACAAAACCCTCACTGACTCAGCAACTGAACTCTCACTGACTCTACAAAACCCTCACTGACTCAGCAACTGAACTCTCACTGACTCAGCAACTGAACTCTCACTGACTCAGCAACTGAATTCTCACTGACTCAGCAACTGAACTCTCACTGACTCTACAAAACCCTCACTGACTCAGCAACTAAACTCTCACTGACTCTACAAAAAACTCACTGACTCAGCATTCAGCAACTGAACTCTCACTGACTCAACAACTAAATTCTCACTGACTCAGCAACTGGACTCTCACTGACTCAGCAACTGAACTCTCACTGACTCAGCAACTGAACTCTCACTGACTCAGCAACTGAATTCTCACTGACTCAGCAACTGAACTCTCACTGACTCTACAAAACCCTCACTGACTCAGCAACTGAATTCTCACTGACTCAGCAACTGAACTCTCACTGACTCAGCAACTGAATTCTCACTGACTCAGCAACTGAACTCTCACTGACTCTACAAAACCCTCACTGACTCTACAAAACCCTCACTGACTCAGCAACTGAACTCTCACTGACTCAGCAACTGGACCCTCACTGACTCAGCAACTGGACCCTCACTGACTCAGTATATAACTGAACTCTCACCACATAGCCTGAAGACTCTGATTTTTCAAACGTCACCTATAATAATATAACAAATGATTTTTATGAGCAGTTTTAATTTTTACCAACATTTTCTGTGGATTCTACTGACAGTAGTTCGGACTTTCAAACAAATTTTCCTGATCAACCAAATACTTTTAAGGTTAAATCAAGATCTTTCTCAACTTTCTCATACAGGCGTTCAACAGTTGATACACCAGATATTCAAACTCAGCTCTTTGTTTCAAATAACACTTTAATTTCTACTAATAAAATTTAATCAGTAGTTTGTTATGCTCGTTTTATTCTTAGCACTCCATAATTTCACAGCTGCAAATGCTTACTGCATCTCCACCCTGCAGAATCTCGCCTGGAAAATAATCTCACCCTGTACGGTAAAATCTCACTGTATAACAGGATCTCACCCTCATCAGTCTCATCCGTCTCATCCTATCGAATCTCACCCTGCAGAGTCTCATCCTATCTAATCTAACCCTGCAGAATCTCGTCCCATCGAATCTCACCTTGCAGAGTCTCATCCTATCGAATCTCACCCTGCAGAGTCTCATCCTATCGAATCTCACCCTGCAGAATCTCGTCCCATCGAATCTCACCCTGCAGAGTCTCATCCTATCGAATCTCACCCTGCAGAACTCGTCCCATCGAATCTCACCCTGTAGAGTCTCATCCCATCGAAACTCACCCTGTAGAATCTCGTCCCATCTAATCTCACCTTGTAGAGTCTCATTCTATGGAATCTCACCCTGCAGAATCTCGTCCCATCTAATCTCACCTTGTAGAGTCTCATTCTATGGAATCTCACCCTGTAGAGTCTCATTCTATCGAATCTCACCCTGTAGAGTCTCATCCTATCGAATCTCACCCTGTAGAGTCTCATCCTATGGAATCTCACCCTGCAGAGTCTCATCCCATCGAATCTCACCCTGTAGAATCTCGTCCCATCTAATCTCACCTTGTAGAGTCTCATTCTATGGAATCTCACCTGTAGAGTCTCATTCTATCGAATCTCACCCTGTAGAGTCTCATCCTATCGAATCTCACCCTGTAGAGTCTCATTCTATCGAATCTCTCCCTGTAGAGTCTCACCCTCCCGAATCTCGTCTGTAGAGTAAAATCTCGTCCTTTCAAATAGAAATCTCACATATTGAAACACACTCAGCCCATGGAATCCAATTTAGTAGACTCTCACCCTTACAGATCTCTCTCTTGACAAGATGGAAAAAATTGACTGTCACTCCATGTAATTTTGCTTTGGTAGATTGAAAAATAAAAAAATCAGATAAAAAAAATACAAGAAATTTAAAAAGAATCGATTGAAACAATCGAAAAGATTTGTTAATCTACAATTTATTCCTTCCATGCCACCGCAACCTCCCTTCTGCCAGAAGAAAGTTTTATTCCTATAAAAAAGGAAAGTGTCCCTCTAGCTTGCGCCTCACTGTTGCCAACTAATTGTTTTGTAGGGACATCTGTGTGTGTTTTGCGACAGACACCAGCCCTGAGGCCACTCTTGTAGGCGTTAGAAAAAAAGTAACCTTAAAATCTTGAGAATGACCCATGATTTTGATTGAGAGCTATTCGCCTCCCTCATCTTGGTCGCTATGTCTGCTTTTTTACTATATTTTTAATTGCCACTTCAATCGCCATCAAGTGGAAGAGGTTCCTAACTTGCTGCTATTCGTTAAAACATTTTAAAAATAATGAGCATAGCTTCTTTAATGTGTCTCTGACAGCAGCGGATAACACAGTAACACTGTCCCACACTTGCTTGTGATGCGCCAGTTTGTGTCACTTGTTGTGATTGTTGGCATTTTGTGTCACTTGTCGTGATTGTTGGCATTTTGTGTCACTTGTTGTGATTGCTGGCATTTTGTGTCTCTTGTTGTGATTGTTGGTATTTTGTGTCACTTGTTGTGATTGCTGGCATTTTGTGTCTCTTGTTGTGATTGTTGGTACTCGTATTTTGGGTCACCTGTCATTTTTGGTATTTTTTGTCACTTGTTGTGATTTTTGGCATGTTGTGTCACTTTTTGTGATTGTTGGCATTTTGTGTCACTTGTTGTGATTGCTGGCATTTTGTGTCTCTTGTTGTGATTGTTGGTACTCGTATTTTGGGTCACCTGTCATTTTTGGTATTTTTTGTCACTTGTGATTGTTGGCATGTTGTGTCACTTTTTGTGATTGTTGGCATGTTGTGTCACTTGTTGTGATTGTTAGCATTTTGTGTCACTTATTGTGATTGTTGGTATTTTGTGTCACTTGTTGTGATTGTTGGCATGTTGTATCCCTTGTTGTGATTAGCACAATTTTATGAATGTCTGATTGTGATTGGCGCCATTTTAAATACAAAATATAGAGCGCGCCCTTTCAAAGTAGTGTTCGGCGCGCGCCATTTTCTGTGGAGTTCGTCAGTTTACTGGCGCGCGCCGATATTCTTAACTGCGTCATTTTGCGAATTTTTTGATTTGCCGCACGCCTTCTTTGCACTGACAGCTTGCTCCAATTCGCGTGTGCGGCCGTGCAGGCCCAGCGGTTTTTCCCACGAATTTCGCTGGTCCAGTGTAATATTATTATTAGTGCTATAAACTCGTGGCGCTGCCATTCCCCATGCTTGCATTGCATTATTTGCTCTGCAGCCTTGATAGAAGTTTTTTTCTAAAATTATTTTAAAAACCGTGGGAAGATTCTTCCGCCGCCAAGATATCTGCGTTATCAAGGAAGGGGGCGATCCCTAAGATGTGCTTACTCACGCCGCTGGGGGCTGGGGTGGTCGGTGGCTGGCTGCCGGGGCCGTTTACCCCCGACTCGCTATTTGTTGTCATTCGCAACTTTTCGAAATGCCGGGGCAAGTCTGTGCACTCTTCTAAGGCAAGATTTTTAAGGGAATTAATCCCTGACCCAAACAGTGCTAGTGAAGCTGCTCAGTCAGAGAGGTCATTTTCGCATGGGTTAAAAAATATTGACCGGCTGCGGCTGAGAGAAACAGAGAAGTAAGCAAGAGGAAGAGAGGAGACAGAGAGAAGAGAGGGAGGTTGGAGAGGGTGATATTGGAGAGAGGAGAGGGAGATTGGAGAGAAGAGAGGGAGATTGGAGAGAAGAGAGGGAGATTGGAGAGAAGAGAGGGAGATTGGAGAGAGGAGAGGGAGATTGGAGAGAAGAGAGGGAGATTGGAGAGAGGAGAGGGAGATTGGAGAAAGGAGAGGGAGATTGGAGAGAGGAGAGGCAGAGAGGAGAGGGAGATTGGAGATTGGAGAGAGGAGAGATAGGAGAGAGAGAGAGATGAAAGGGAGAGGAGAGGGAGAGAAGAGAGAGGAGAGAGGAGAGGGAGAGAGGAGATGGGAGAGAGGAGAGGGAGATTGGAGAAAGGAGAGGGAGATTGGAGAGAGGAGAGGCAGAGAGGAGAGGGAGATTGGAGATTGGAGAGAGGAGAGATAGGAGAGGGAGAGAGATGAAAGGGAGAGGAGAGGGAGAGAAGAGAGAGGAGAGAGGAGAGGGAGAGAGGAGATGGGAGAGAGGAGATGGGAGAGAAGAAATTGGAGAGAGGAGATGGGAGAGAGGAGAGGGAGAGAGGAGGAAGAGAGGAGAGTGAGATGGGAGAAGTAAATGGGAGAGTGTAGAGCATTAGAGGGAGATCGGAGGGGTGTGGTGAGAGGGGCGAGACAAGCCATACGGAGGCTTAGGGGGCAGCTGGGGAGGTTAGCAACAAACCCAAGACAAAACCAGACGGTTGTTTTTCGCATTTTATTTTGCCTCCCACACTGTCCTTTGCTCAATGTCCTTAAACATTATAAACTTCAGTTCTTAGGCTATAGGATTTGTTTTGATGCACTGCATTTTACCCCGCCAGTCGCGGTAAACACGCGCAGTCCATGCAGAGCTTTCCGAAAGCTTGAAAACACTTTTTATCCCCAAGTAGAAAAAGTTCCCACAAAAATATGAAATCGCGCACAAGCAAGCATTTTATTGTATTGTTGCGAAAAGTTTGAATAAGTTTCGCGTCATCCAAGGGTGGAAAGATTTTATTTCGCAGATCGCTATCTGTCTTTTCGGAAGGATCTTTCCTTTTTCAAGCCGCAACCCCAGCCAAACCCGTTCTTGCCGGGGCCCTCGCTAATAATGTGTGTTATTGTCACATGGCCACATGTTGAATCGTGTTGGAGCGTGGCTCAGGGGCCATTGGACACTGTGAATGAAAATCTCGTCTTTTTCAAGCTGGATGGACTGCTGAGCCAGCTTTGGCAATGGCTTGTGAGATAGATTTATAGCGCCAATTTAGCGCCGGTAGGCCAGAATTTAGCGCCAATTTAGCGCCGGTAGGCCAGATTTTAGCGCCAATTTAGCGCCGGTAGGCCAGATTTTAGCGCCAATTTAGCGCCGGTAGGCCAGATTTTAGCGCCAATTTAGCGCGGTTGACCCCTCTACCCCTCCTGCTCCAAAACTATTCGCTGGTTGATGTGTAAAGTTTTAAAATGTTCTCGAAACTTCGAAACTTCTATATATTAAAGCAGAAGATTTGATTCCGCTTTTAAATGAGATCGAGTTGATAAAAATGCTAAAAATCCAAAACAGATTTTTTGGTCAATTTTTAAAGTATGATTCGGAAGAGTAGCCAAGGACAATCATTAAAGTTTGGAATCTTAATTTTACATGCACAATAGTCCGTACAGAAAGGGAAACGGGAAAATCACTTTGAAAACTACAAACTTGTCTGCCGGCGCTAAATTAGCGCTACAATATTGTCTGACGGCGCTAAATTAGCGCTACAATCTTGTCTGACGGCGCTAAATTAGCGCTACAATCTTGTCTGCCGGTGCTAAATTAGCGCTACAATATTGTCTGACGGTGCTAAATTAGCGCTACAATCTTGTCTGACGGCGCTAAATTAGCGCTACAATATTGTCTGACGGCGCTAAATTAGCGCTACAATCTTGTCTGACGGCGCTAAATTAGCGCTACAATATTGTCCACCGGCGCTAAATTGGCGCTAGCATCTTGTCTGCCGGCGCTAAAATCTTTTTTTGCAGGCGCTATCAGATAAATTAGCACTAAAATCTCTGCCTGACGGAGCCAAATTGGCGCTAACATCTAGTCTGCCGGCGCTAAATTGGCGCTAAAATGTATGCTCGGGCGGCGAGTCTTATTGTAACAAAGTATGTGTCACTCACAATGCCATTGCTCTGGGTGCTGTGGCTCCGGCCTGTGACCAGCAAGACTGAGGCGGATTTCGCATCCGGACAAGTAATCCCATTTTTCAATATCTAAATCCTTTTGTTATCCACTCAGGCTGCGCTTTTCAGTCGCGCGACTTAAAGTTGAAGACTCAAAGCAACAGCAGCGTGCATTCCTCGTGGCTCGGCTTGGCGCTAAGCCCCCCCCCCCTAATTCCCTGGGCCTCCAATGCAAAAATGTGAGAATACGGGACTTAGCAAGGGCGCTCTCTCGATCTACACTGGCTTTCTGAACTGAGTCAGGGGCACGCGAATGAATGCTTTTACAACACCTTTGAATCGCTGTTTAATTCCCTTGTACTCAAAGTTTTTAAATAGTATATACCATGTCTTCTTGGGAATTTATCCCATTGGGAAAATATTCCCGTGCAAATACTGCCCGTGCCGCAGCAGCTTTCCAAAACTGCGGAGAGTAAAGTTTAATTGCCCAATGCTCAGCGGGGGGCATAAATCTGCCATTGTACTCTGCTCAGGCTCGGCAATATTTTCCCACGGCTACAGATCGGACACGACGACGACTCACCCCTCAGCCAAGGACCACTGCAGTCATGACAGGGACTCCTTCCAAAAACCTCACTGTCTGCACGAAACTCTCGATATTTTTGGAACAGAAAGAACCGATTTTGACAAATTTTGGTCTCGTTTTGATGCAGACGGCTTATTTTTAAGCGTGGCTGGATTTCCTTTTTACTGCTTATTTTGTTTTAAAAATAGCTCCTTTAAGTGAATTCAGTTTGTCTGTCTGTCTGTCTGTCTGTCTGTCTGTCTGTCTGTCTGTCTGTCTGTCTGTCTGTCTGTCTGTCTGTCTGTCTGTCTGTCTGCCTGTCTGTCTGTCTGCCAGTCTGTCTGTCTGTTTGTCTTAGTGTCTGTCTGTTTGTCTGTCTGTCTTAGTGTCTGTCTGTCTTAGTGTCTGTCTGTCTGTCTGCCTGTCTGTCTGTCTGTCTGTCTGTCTGTCTGTCTGTCTGTCTGCCTGTCTGTCTGTCTGTCTGCCAGTCTGTCTGTCTGTTTGTCTTAGTGTCTGTCTGTCTTAGTGTCTGTCTGTCTTAGTGTCTGTCTGTCTTAGTGTCTGTCTGTCTGCCTGTCTGTCTGTCTGCCTGTCTGTCTGTCTGCCTGTCTGTCTGTCTGTCTGTCTGTCTGTCTGTCTGTCTGTCTGTCTGTCTGTCTGTCTGTCTATCTGTCTGTCTGTCTGTCTGTCTGTCTGTCTGTCTGTCTGTCTGTCTGTCTGTCTGTCTGTCTGTCTGTCTGTCTGTCTGTCTGTCTGTCTGTCTGTCTGTCTGTCTGTCTGTCTGTTTGTCTTTTTCTCAGTTACTTAAATTCTTTGCAATCTTGAGGGAGTGTCACCTCCAAGTTTGCAGAGGTCCTTGCCCCATCCCATATTGATTCATTGATCCACATTGAACGAACTCTCGATATCAAAAACGTTCTCCGCCAACTGGAATGTTCCCTCAGTTCAGTTCACACCTTGGCTCGGCTCCACCCCCCCCCCCCCCCTGGTATCCGAGGCCCCGGCTGCGTGGGAGGGAGGCAGCCCGCATGGATATATATTTTTAAACCCTCGGACTCGAACCCGAAAAAAGTTCTCCATGTCATTAGGAAGGCAGGGGGTTGAATAGGCGGGTTCGGTTCGGCATCCTTGGAGCCTTGGCCACAGCCTCACAAATTACAAGCGTATTTGAGAATGTCAATTTCTCTTCCTCGAATCCATCCGGTATTGCAGCGGGGACTCGCTGAGAAAATTGCTAGCCATAAACCCGGGTGTTGGGATCAGGTTGTTTTTAGCGTTCAACTTTTTGTAACGCGAAGGCGATCTGCCTCTGCCTGTTCGTCTCCCGTGGCAATGTCCGGTTGTAATTAACTTTGGCCATAAGTGTGACTAATAGCTTCGCCATAGCAACTGAACGGATGGATTTTTGAAACCCCCGACAGTCTCGGTAGCTAGGAGGCCTAGAGCTATACCCAAGTCCCAAAGATCGATCAACTTATTGAATTTGTTCGAGCTGGGTCGGCTCCATGTCAGTTATTTTATTATCACGGAGGAGAATAAATTTATTACTTTATTGCCACTGCATAGATGGACTGTTTTTAGAAACACTTCTGACCTTACCAAATTTGGGTTGGCCGGTCACGTGGTCAGTGCCACGTGATATATCACGAGATATCAAAGGATTATCAAGATGGAGAAGGGAGATCATAGCAGCAGAGAAGGGAGGGAGATCAGAGGATTATCGGCAGAGAAGGGAAGGAGATCAGAGGATTATCGGCAGAGAAGGAGATCACAGGAGGGAGGCAGGGATGAGAGAGAGAACCCAGTGGGACGGTGATGGAGATCAAGGATGAGGAGAACGGCCTCAGCTGTTTTGTCTAGCGCAGCATCCCTGGGGGGCTGCTCCATCACTCAATTTATTGAGCTGATTGAACAACTTCGAGATCTAATAAATAACCCGCAACAAATCTCTGCGAAATGTTTATGACCCTTCAGGCAATTAGAAGCAGTTCGCAGTTAAGATGGCACACTGGCAGGTCATAGGCTGACCTAACCATTCTGCAATGATTGCGCAACACAGTTGTCTGTCAATGAGAGGAGCTCTCGTGTGTTGTTGAAACATACTGCTGAAATCTGAAAATGTGCGACAATGTTATATTATTATTGTCCACGGGTTCAATTCGAAATCTCGAACTCAAATATTAACTTTAGACACGAGTTCTCTCATGTCAATCCATTCGCACTTTTTAATGACTGACTTGTTTGACTCACTTTCTATAAGCTATTATCGCAACTGTGTGTGTCTCCTATGGTTATCTGTCAGATCGTTTGAGTATCTTAGCTTGTCTTCTTGTTCCACCCTGATTGCTCACACTCCCTCTCTCCCTCACTCTTAAGCGAGATCTCACTCATTTTCAATCATGGACTCACTCATTTTCAATCATGAACTCACTCATTCAATCATGAACTCACTCATTCAATCATCAACTCACTCATTCAATCGTGAACTCACTCATTTAATCATGAACTCACTCATTCTCAATCATGAACTCACTCATTTAATCATCAACTCACTCATTTAATCATTAACTCACTCATTTCATCATGAACTCACTCATTTAATCATTAACTCACTCATTTCATCATCAACTCACTCATTCAATCATCAACTCACTCATTCAATCATGGACTCAACTCATTCTCAATCATGAACTCACTCATTCTCAATCATGAACTAACTCATTTTCAATCATGAACTCACTCATTCTCAATCATGAACTCACTCATTTAATCATGAACTCACTCATTCTCAATCATGAACTCGCCCATTCTCAATCATGAACTCACTCATTCTCAATCATGAACTCACTCATTCTCAATCATGAACTCACTCATTCAATCATGAACTCACTCGTTCAATCATGAACTCACTCATTCAATCATGAACTAACTCATGCAATCATGAACTCACTCATTCAATCATGAACTCACTCATTTTCAATCATGAACTCACTCATTCAATCATGAACTCACTCATGCAATCATGAACTCACTCATTCTCAATCATGAAATCACTCATTTAATCATGAACTCGCCCATTCTCAATCATGAACTCACTCATTCTCAATCATGAACTCACTCATTCTCAATCATGAACTCACTCATTCAATCATGAACTCACTCATTCAATCATGAACTCACTCATTCAATCATGAACTCACTCATTCAATCATGAACTCACTCATTCAATCATGAACTCACTCATGCAATCATGAACTCACTCACTCAGAATAAAAAACGTAAGCTTTGGTAACCATATCAAGGTGTTTGCCTCCTAATTCTGTTATACAAACAGAGGATCCAGTGAGAAAAATGACACAAAAAATACAGGCTCAGTTTAAAGCCCCAACTCCACTTTTCTTTAACAACCTGTTGAGTCGGTCCTAGTCTTAAGCTTGTCCTATTTGCTTTCAAGTCTAACTACAGGAGACTAACCAAATTATTTACTTTTAACTAGCAATGCATGTAAGGCAGTGTCTAAAGTCGGTTAAACATTATGGACATGGTATAAGTAAGACCAATTCATGCACACACACCTGCAGGTGTTTACAGGTCCTAGGTGTGCATATAGCTTGATATTCCACGACGATGACGTCATCGGCCGCAGTTGTTGACCTCAAAGTCGGTGAAAGCAACAAGACCCTGAAATCTGGATTTGTTGAGCACCAGGTGTGTGCAGATGAAGTTGAATTTTTTGAAACTTTAACTTACGCGGCTGGGCAATATTAATGAGAGTCTTTTAATTATCTCAAGAATGAATCAGGACAAGTTGGCAGTTGGGAGCCTCATCGCTTCACTGGTCAAGCTGGTCAAGACATGGCGGAGCCCCCCCCCCCTGCAGAACAGGGCCCAATGCTTCTAGAGGAGACGCAGCCCCCTCCACGTGTGTCATTATGTTTCTAATTTCAAATTTTATTTCAAAAATAAGAAAAAGCTTGCTTTGAATGTAAACATTATAAGTGATTCGATATGTTCAATATAGATGCAAGATGTCTGTCGATTGTTTTGTTTGGCGGCCTGAAATTAAGGACAACTCGACCTTCTCTGTTCCTGTGCGCTCGTATTTAGGCTCGTGGCCTGTGCTGACTCATTTTTTATCTGCCAGCCATTGTGCTTGAATTGTTTATGCTAACTTTTTTTGCGCGTGAGGGTATTCTAGAAACTGGCACTCTCAGATGAAACTGGCACTCTCAGATAGAAACTGGCACTCTCAGATAGAAACTGGCACTCTCAGATAGAAACTGGCACTCTCAGATAGAAACTGGCACTCTCAGATAGAAACTGGCACTCTCAGATAGAAACTGGCACTCTCAGATAGAAACTGGCACTCTCAGACAGAAACTGGCACTCTCAGATAGAAACTGGCACTCTCAGATAGAAACTGGCATTCTCAGATAGAAACTGGCACTCTCGGATAGAAACTGGCATTCTCAGACAGAAACTGGCACTCTCAGACAGAAACTGGCACTCTCAGATAGAAACTGGCACTCTCAGATAGAAACTGGCACTCTCATACAGAAACTGGCACTCTCAAACAGAAACTGGCACTCTCAGATAGAAACTGGCACTCTCAGATAGAAACTGGCACTCTCAGATAGAAACTGGCACTCTCAGATAGAAACTGGCACTCTCAGATAGAAACTGGCACTCTCAGATAGAAACTGGCACTCTCAGATAGAAACTGGCACTCTCAGATAGAAACTGGCACTCTCAGATAGAAACTGGCATTCTCAGGTAGAAACTGGCACTCTCGGATAGAAACTGGCACTCTCAGATAGAAACTGGCACTCTCAGATAGAAACTGGCACTCTCAGATAGAAACTGGCACTCTCAGATAGAAACTGGCACTCTCAGACAGAAACTGGCACTCTCAGATAGAAACTGGCACTCTCAGATAGAAACTGGCACTCTCAGATGAAACTTGCACTCTCAGATAGAAACTGGCACTCTCAGATAGAAACTGGCACTCTCAGATGAAACTGGCACTCTCAGGTAGAAACTGGCACTCTCAGATAGAAACTGGCACTCTCAGATAGAAACTGGCACTCTCAGATTTAAACTGGCACTCTCAGATAGAAACTGGCACTCTCAGATTTAAACTGGCACTCTCAGATAGAAACTGGCACTCTCAGATGAAATTGGCACTCTCAGATAGAAACTGGCACTCTCAGATAGAAACTGGCACTCTCAGATAGAAACTGGCACTCTCAGATAGAAACTGGCACTCTCAGATAGAAACTGGCACTCTCAGATAGAAACTGGCACTCTCAGATAGAAACTGGCACTCTCAGATGAAACTGCCACTCTCAGATAGAAACTGGCACTCTCAGATAGAAACTGGCACTCTCAGATAGAAACTGGCACTCTCAGATAGAAACTGGCACTCTCAGACAGAAACTGGCACTCTCAGATAGAAACTGGCACTCTCAGATAGAAACTGGCACTCTCAGATAGAAACTGGCACTCTCAGATAGAAACTGGCACTCTCAGATAGAAACTGGCACTCTCAGACAAAAGCCTAAGAGCCACAGTTACAAATAACAGTTGATCACTATAAAATATTGATCAGAATGGAGGGGGGTTTCAGTGGATGGCCTTAGGCCTTCAACTCAAAGATAATTAATATTATGGCATGAATTACAACTTAATTTGCGCTTTTCACAAGTATATAGATACATTTTTTTTCGAAAAATAATCCCAACATGAGGAATTCTAGTTTTAGTTTTTAGTATCTATGCGACAACCCTCCTAGAGACAGTATTATATAAACCCAGTTATTTCTGTGCGGTCAGTCGGCTAGAAATCTATCCCTAATCTAATTGCAGGGTGCATATAGAATACAATCGATAGATGCAGTTCAGATTCAGGGTGTAACACTGTAAAGCACGTTTGAAGATGAGCGGGTAAATCTGGTTCACCACCACACGGAGCCTCGCCTCTGGCCTCTGCCACCCACCCCTCTTAGCTCTCTCGCGCTTCAAAACTAAATTAAGATTCAGTGAATGAAGCGTTAATCTATTTTTTACAATCGTCCGTGTCTCCCTTACCTTCCCATCACATTGCTGTCTCCCTCTCACTCTCCTCTACCTCTCTCTGTCTATCTCTCACTCTCCACCGCTCTCTTCTACCTCTCTCTCCTCCACCTCTCTCTGTCTTTCTCTCTCTCTCTCTCTCTCTCTCTCTCTCCTCCACCTCTCTCTGTCTCTCTCTCCTCCACCTCTCTCTGTCTCTCTCTCCTCCACCTCTCTCTGTCTCTCTCCTCCACCTCTCTCTGTCTCTCTCTCCTCCACCTCTCTCTGTCTCTCTCCTCCACCTCTCTCTGTCTCTCTCTCCTCCACCTCTCTCTGTCTCTCTCTCCTCCACCTCTCTCTATCTCTCTCTCCTCCACCTCTCTCTATCTCTCTCTCCTCCACCTCTCTCTATCTCTCTCTCCTCCACCTCTCTCTGTCTCTCTCCTCCACCTCTCTCTATCTCTCTCTCCTCCACCTCTCTCTATCTCTCTCTCCTCCACCTCTCTCTGTCTCTCTCTCCTCCACCTCTGTCTGTCTCTCTCCTCCACCTCTCTCTGTCTCTCTCTCCTCCGCCTCTGTCTACCTCTCACTCTCTTCCACCTCTCTCCTCTATCTCTATCTGTCTCTCTCTCAGCCTCCAACTCTTCTACATCTATCTTAATTTACTCCCATTCCTGCCTGCACAGCGCAATCTTCCACCTAAACTTCAGTAAAATTCCTGAGATCAGCCTCGTGGACAATATCATGGGAAAATCCTTGTCTTATCTTATCTTGGTACCGCTTTATTTAGCTTTTTTTATTGCCAGGGCGCCACACCTCAAAACCAGGGCCTGCTATACTCAGGTTTTTATTGCGGATAGACAGAGAACTGCTTTCCCCAGTCATAATTTTCCCAATAACAGTCTCCTTCAGTGACGATCTGTGTGCCAAGTGGCATTCTTATCGTCGAGCTCAACGGGGAACTCAAATTTTGAAAACGAAAAAAATGGTGCCGTTTGAGTAGAATTTATGGCATCGAGCCAAATTTTCCCTTATCTCCGGCTGGGCTCAAACCGAACTCAAAACGATTTGAAGCGGCCCACCACACTCCCCTATTTTCATTGTTTGGTTCCCAGGTTTGTCGTCTCTTGTCTCCAAGGCCAAATCTGGCACCCAGTTTTGAAGCATGCATAAAATTGAATTCTACCCTCTCATTCCCCCCAACATTGCTCGATTCCTATTGGCCTAGCCGGGGAAGCCTTCCTATTGGCTGGCACCGGGCCCAAGCCCGAAGCCCCCTCCCTTTATTAAAATACCGCTCCACACCCAGACTCGAGGCCCCCCCATGAAGACAACCATCAAGAGCCTCGCACAGAGATTCGAAGTGGGCCGCACACACATCCGTCAACTATAAACTTTTTGGTTGCCCACACACGAAGGCAGAACCGTTTTCAACTCACCTCAGTCTTCGATTCGAGTGCTTCTACAATAAAAAGGTAAGCTAACTGCTATTCTCTGATACCCTTAAAATGTCATCCTTGATGTTCTGTAAGACTGTAAAAGCAAACAGTTTTTATAAGGCTTATTAGTTAAACTGTGTATTTTTGAGTTTGAAGAAGTTTAATCTTAATTAATTGCGCAATTTCTCCCATCCCATCAACTTCTGCTCCGCTTAACTCTGACACTTTCGTCACTCGAGACTATCGTCACTCTTCTAATCTGTCGGGAGTTCATCAACACGCACACAGGATCGGATAGCATCGGCAACATTCCCGCTCCGGTTGCATCATTTCCCGCTGCTCTTTTTTAGCCGTTCGCCTCTTCAGTTTGAGTAGCCTGTCTGTCTGTGCTTTAGAGGCGCCAGTGCGTGCCAGCCCCAGCACGTCATGTTCTGTCAGCGTCAGAACCCTTCAGAACGCTGAGATCGTAGGTGAAGGTCAAACCAATTAGCTGGTTAACTTTTAGCTTCATCAGAATAGACTACAGCTCATCCGATGAGTATCATTGATGCGAATCCCTACAATTTTGCGTAATTTCCTGTGCTGAGCTGACTCAGGATATGATTTGATGGGGCGCAAGCTGCTGTAAGTCTAAACGAATGTTAGACAATGGCTATTCATCAAACCAAGCTTAAATCTGCTGACACTTCTCTCTGCATCATTGTCGTAGCAACAGCCCCATAAGGGCATTCCCGCTTCGCGCATGTACTGTAAGCATAATGATGTATTGATGTTTCCTCCATATCGAATGTTCGTTGCCACACTTCGCACTTCGTATAGCACCCAAAATCTGTTGTTGCTAAGACAGATTGTTGGTTAGGAGTGAAAAGCAAATATAAATCCCTGTTCATCACAATGGGTCGCAATAAATAGGTGTAATACATGTTTTCACACCCTTTCATGAATAGAAAGCTGTCAAACTGCCTTCAATGTTTATTATATATATTATATATTGCATACCTGCCTACATCGCAGCAGACTCACGCATCAGCCAACCTGAGCGACATGTCCATTCAGTGCGACACCAAGGCGCCAGGCGCTCCGGCGCCCTTGCGTGCCAATCACAATGTTCCACTCTTTGGCGCCGGCGCCCTCGGTGCCATCTGGCCAGGACAGGGAGCAGCCGCAGGCGGGCCAGCGCGCCTGTTTGCCAGCCGCACGCAGCCGCAGCTGCACTTCGCCAGCGCCGCCGCCCCATCAACGCCGGTCGCCAAAGTTCAGCCCATGAAGCGGCCAGCCCCAGCTGTTGCCGTTGGCAGCTGCCTGCCCCTGAAACGGCCGGCGCCGCTGGCCAACGCAGAAGACGAAGTCAATGACGACCGGCCGCCGGCGCCAAAGCAGCTGACGCGGTGCCGACCGGCGTCGCCTGCCATCGCCACCAATCCGCTTTACCGGCGTCGATCTCGCGACATCCCGTCTGGAGGGCTGCCTGATCGGCACCAATCGGCGGTGGCGAATGTCGCCTTTCCGACGCTGACGGCGACGCCGATATTCCAACAGACCGCAGCAGCGGTGTCAGCGGGCAAAATCGACGCACAGACCAGTCCAAGGCAGCCCGCTGTCCCCGAGGCCTCTGCGGCGACGCCCGGAGCATCGGCCAGCGGCATGTCGCTGACGAACTGGGTCCGCTCCGCCCGCTGCCGTCTGGCCCGCCTCCGCCGCAGTTTCAGCGCCTCGCGGGTCGACGCAGCCGCCGCGACCAAGTCGACATCGATGCTGTCAGGCTCCGACGCTCCGACGCCGAAGCGGCTGTTCGCAAGCCGGAAGCGGCACGCCTCGCTGCAGCGCCTCGTGCAGCGGCTGGCCGCCTCGCCGGCTGGAGGCCCCACCGTCACCTCGGCCAAGAAGATCAGCTCGCCGAGAGGCAGCGGCACCGCTAGCAGCGTCGGAACATCGTCGCCGATGGCCGTCAGCGGCCGCGTGCTGAAACTGCTGCCCGACGGCAGTCGATTGGTGCAGCTGAAAAGACCGCGCGGCGGCAAGTTTGGCTTCTTTGTGCTGCGGCAGAAGGGCGGTAAGTGTCCTTGGCTGTTAACTGCCAGAAACTCTCCGCTTCACCCTCCGATCCTTCATCAGCAGATCCCCGCTTTACCCTCCGATCCTTCATCAGCAGATCCCCGCTTTACTCTCCGATCCTTCATCAGCAGATCCCCGCTTTACCCTCCGATCCTTCATCAGCAGATCCCCGCTTTACCCTCCGATCCTTCATCAGCAGATCCCCGCTTTACCCTCCGATCTTTCATCCAGTAGATTCCCGCTTTACCCTCCGATCCTTCATCCAGTAGATCCCCGCTTTACCCTCCGATCCTTCATCAGCAGATCCCCGCTTTACCCTCCGATCCTTCATCCAGTAGATCCCCGCTTTACCCTCCGATCCTTCATCCAGTAGATCCCTGCTTTACCCTCCGATCCTTAATAAGTTAGATCCCCGCTTTACCCTCCGGTCCTACATTCTCTCCCCACTGCAGGCGTCTACCTGAGCCGTTTCAACGACCCAGCCACTCAGCGCCGCTACCGGTCAGTGCTGGGAGTCGGCGACGAGATCCTGGAGATCGAGGACATGCCGACAACCGCTATGCCCTTGGATGACCTTCACCGGTTAATCTCGGACAAGCGGTCCCTGCTGATTCGAGTACGAAGTTGCTATGCCTGGTGAAACTGCGTGCGGGCGAATTCGCTGGGGAATCCCTATCTAAGTACTCTTTGTGTCTATAAATACACTATAGCAGATTTTGCATACAGACAGCCACGTGCTTAGACTCATTCCCTATCCCAGTGTGTCACAGGCCACGTGTCAAAATATCCATAAATACACGCGCTCTCCTGTGTACCGTTTGAAATATTTGTTGTACTTTGTGCTTGTGCTCACAATTGAAACGTTTCAAAGCTGTCAAATTGGTCTTTGTGAGCATCTGCCTAAAATCATTGATCATCTTTTCGAATTGTCTTTTCTTTGAGTCAGTCGCGTTTTCCATGTTTTTTCCCTAATATGAAGTATTTTTGTTGTTTTTCTTTTTTCCGCGTACCTTATAATGTGAATATCTGTTATTTGTTAATCTTGCGCACCTGTAGAATACTCTTACACATATCGCACTTGAATCGATTGAAAATAGATTATATTTGCTTAAACTGATGAGTACAAAATTTGCTAAAAATGACAAAAAAATAAATGCTGTGTGCTGCTTCATTGCCAAAGTCGCTCTGTTTTGAAATCCAGCTGATTCTTTGTACAAAAATTGTTGCATTTGGAGCCTTTTTGAGTTCTTTTAGTTTACCCATATTTTACTGAAAGGTCACCTTTTAAGGACCTTAGGACCATTTCAAGGTTAAAACAGGGGCCACTGTTCACTGTAGGTATGACAAAACAACACTGTAGCCCTACTATTGTTGATTGGTACTAATAGAATAACCATTTAGCATATGGGACCATAAAGTTTTACAGTACATCGGATTATAGTTGGTACATAATAGTAATACTGTTCAGTGGCGTAGGGAGGGGGGGATCAGGGGGGATGTATCCCCCCCCGAAGAGCCTGACCAAAACTTTTTTGTTGCACTTTTTCGCTATACATGCTACCATGTGAGCACTTTTACCTTGGTGTATCCCCCCCGTAGGAAATTCACCTTGGTTTATCCCCCCCCGTAGGAAATTCCTGGCTACGCCCCTGATACTGTTATAATCAGTGTTGGGCACTTCCGTTACCGAGTAACTTGTAAATGGTAACGCAAGTTACTTTTTCGTAAAGCGTTCCTTACGCAAGTTACTTTCCTATTTTGGTAACGGAGTAACGGTAAGTTACTCAAATTTCGGAAGTCCGTTACAGTTACTTTGCAACAATCGCAATATTTAAATTTAAAACTGATATGCTTAGCTATTACGCCAGTTGTCACATTTTTAGCATTTTTCATTCTTAAATTCAAAACTAAGTGAATAATATCATACGGTATTACGCTGTAATTAATAAAGAAATACTTGAAACATGTTTTTACTTTGTTATTTTCGGTAAAATATTTTTGCTTTTCGTTTTTAAGTTAATAAAAATATTTTGTTTAGTTCTTAGAAACAAACAACCAAAGAAAGAAATTCATCTGTAGTCTCCACAAATCCACTCAGTGATCGACGTAGCCAGGAATTTTAATTGGGGGGGGGGCGGGTTGGCCTGGCTGGCCATGCCTCATGCACCCGCCACGCCCAACCCCACCCCCCCTGGTGGGGTGTCTTGCAGGTGGGGTGAAGTTGCCGCCCCAACGAAAAAATTTCAAATAATTGAAAATAAAAAGACTAGTAAAGCAGACTGTAGAGTGGAGTAAAGCCAGGTACTTATTACGAGCGATGTATTATCAAGGACAACTGAAGTTACGTTAAGTTGTCCTTGTGTATTATAACTTATAATGTTATTAAAAATTAAATTGCGTTTTGCCTTTAACGTTTCTGACCTTCAGCTTCTCTTCTTTTTACGGAAAGGGCCTAAAGTGATTAAAATTTAATACAGTTACTGAAATTAATTTTGTTGTATTTTTCCTTCTGGCTTTCGCGATCATTTGTGCTGTTCCAGCACATTTGCAATGTTAAAAAAGCAGAAAATTTTGTTTATAACATAGGTAACGGAAGTAAGTAACGGAAGTAACTTAAAAGTTACCGGGTTTTTGTTCAAAGTTACTAGGCTAACGTAAGTTACTTTTTAAAAAGTGGTAACTTAAGTTACAGTAACGCAAGTTACTTTTTTTGAGTAACTTGCCCAACACTGGTTATAATAATGATTAGGCATTTCATATGAATAATTGATAATTCAATTTAATTTTAGCAGGGGCGTCGCAGTGGATTTTATGGTGGGGGCCGGGACAAAGCCAAGAATTCAAAATGACTGAATTAACTGCCTACATCATATTGGGAATCAGTGTTGTCACATCGGTGGTTTTAGCACCGCCACAGACAGTCATTTTTGCGCCAGTCACTCATTTTGGTGCCGCAGACGGGTACTCATTTTGGCGCCGAAAACGCTATATTTTTGTTATATTCTGTCTCCCCCGTGGCGACGCCACTGAATTGTAGAGAACAAGAAAATAAGATCTACTGCAACTGCAACATAATTGGAATTTAATTTGATTTACAATATAACCGGGCGGATCCAGAGGGGGGCAAGGGGGCCATAGCCCCCCCCCCTCAGCCGCGGCCAAAAAAAAATTTGGTCATACTTTTTTAGCCTGCAACTATGCCAGGTCTTTTTTCCAATATGGGGTTGTGCTTCTGCTTGGTATATCTTGGCTCACTCCTCAAAAATTTTCTGGATCCGCGCCTGAATATAAATGAAATGAAAATGGAAATTAAATAATGGAACTTAAATTTTATAAGTTAGTAAATTCTACTGATATGATATACTTGATGTGATATTCCTTTAATTATACCTGTGTAGACCACAATTCCGTTGCCACGTGCCACGTCACCGTCGTCACGTCAGCGAAGCACTTAGCGAAGTAAGTTCGCTTCATGGATAGTCGAGTAAATTATATTTACGTTTCCGTTAGATATAAATTTCCCTCCAAGAACAGACCCCTCAGCGGTCCCATGGTGTAGCGGTTAGCACTCAGGACTCTGAATCCTGCGACCCGAGTTCGAGTCTCGGTGGGACCTTCTTTTGCATAAATTTCTTTTGCATTATGTATTTTAGTAATATTTCCTTCTTCCATATATTTAATAGTTACTTCTGCTTTTTCAACTTGCTTTTTTCTCCTATCTATTTATTTGTGATTTTCATACAAAAAATCCAAATCCAAAGCATTACTATCCAACTCCCCGACATGTATCGAAAAAAACTTTACCAAGCAGTTTTTTGTATGTATTTTTTGGATTCTCCTATGAAACTTGGATATAGATTTTAAATCAATAAAATGAAGTCAATGGGTTCGAGATTTGCTTACGGACGTTTGATCTATTGTTCAACAACAAATTCAACATAGGTAACATGGGAAACATAGGTACATTGGTGGTGAATCATCCTTAACTAATTCTAGAATGCTTCTCTGTCTCGTATGTTAATAGTAAATAGTCTTGAAAGGTCATCTTGGTTGCATTTCTGATTTAAAAAATAATAGTAAAAAAGACCACTGTAAAAAAACAGAGAATTTGCACACTGTGGCACTAAAATATTTAGGACAAATAAGGATGAGAGTTCGTTGTTTATTTTATTAATTCGTGAATTTAATGATAATTAATTTGACCGATATGTATCGAAAATTCGCATTCCTTACCAATAAAAAATTCGAAATATTGATATTTACTATGTCGGCCACATCAAAACTGGTCAAGCAAAACAAATCTCGCCTGCGCTAACCAGTTTCTATGCGCATCTGCCAACAACAACACTGGCTTGGAAACGCCAACTGTCATCAGGCAGCTGCCCCCGGGGTTCGGACTCGCCACTGTTCACGCTTCGCTATGACGCAATCAAAGTTCTGTGGTCCATAGCGTTTTTTTATTGCCATTTTACTCAAGATTGGGTGAAGGAGCAGGCAGAGAAACTGTCACTATTGTCTCCGCGCGCTGGTGTGAGGCGCCCACTGTTTTCATTTTTATAAGACTCTAGAATAGAAGCAGAATCTCAATATTCATAGCTTCGAGCAGCCATGACAGACTGACTGACAGGCTACCCAGGCTCGATGCTCGGCAACTCGGCCAATCGTCAACAAAGACTGGCAGCTGATTCGAGTAGTAGTGAAGTGATACTCCGATTGGCCGATTAGAAAAGATGTTCACCATTTACTTTTGATAAAACTAAAGTGCTTTCTGCTGCTGTTGCTGCCTTCTGATCGAATTCCGCACCAAACTTGCCTTCTATTCTTCTAGCTTTGTGCTTTCTGCTGACGATGGCATCTTTTGCATTAGTCACAGTCACGTGACTCACGCCCCGTCTGCTGCTGCGTTTTTTATGGCACTAAGCTTTGTGCTTTGTTCGTACTAAGAATCAGACCGCTTTTCCTCACTTTGACTCTCCATTCCCCATCTCCTTCCCACTCCTTCCCTCTCCTTCCCTCTCATTCTCTCTCTTCCCTCTCATTCCCTCTCATTCCCTCTCCTTCCCTCTCATTCCCTCTCATTCTCTCTCTTTCCCTCTCCTTCCCTCTCATTCCCTCTCATTCTCTCTCTTTCCCTCTCCTTCCCTCTCATTCCCTCTCATTCCCTCTCATTCCCTCTCCTTCCCTCTCATTCCCTCTCCTTCCCTCTCATTCCCTCTCATTATCTCTCTTTCCCTCTTCTTCCCTCTCATTCCCTCTCATTCCCTCTCATTCCCTCTCCTTCCCTCTCATTCCCTCTCATTCCCTCTCATTCCCTCTCCTTCCATGTCCTTCCCTCTCCTTCCCTCTCATTCCCTCTCATTCCTTTTTATTCCCTCTCATTCCCTCTCCTTCCCTCTCCTTCCCTCTCCTTCCCTCTCCTTCCCTTTCATTCCCTGTTATTCCCTCTCCTTCCCTCTCCTTCTATCTCCTTCCCTCTCCTTTCCTTTCATTCCCTCTCCTTCTCTCTCCTTCCATCTCCTTCCATCTCCTTCCCTCTCCTTCCCTCTCCTTCCCTCTCCTTCCCTCTCCTTCCCTCTCCTTCCCTCTCCTTCCCTCTCCTTCCCTCTCCTTCCCTCTCCTTCCCTCTCCTTCCCTTTCATTCCCTGTTATTCCCTCTCCTTCCCTCTCCTTCTATCTCCTTCCCTCTCCTTCACTTTCATTCCCTCTCCTTCTCTCTCCTTTCATCTCCTTCCATGTCCTTCCCTCTCATTCCCTCTCATTCCCTCTCATTCCCTCTCATTCCCTTTTATTCCCTCTCCTTCCCTCTCCTTCCCTCTCCTTTCCACTTCTTCCCTCTCCTTTCATCTCCTTCCATCTCCTTCATTCTCTTTCCCTTTTCATTACCTATCTCTGTAATTTTATCCTGATTCCCTCTCCCGCCTCAACAGCAGTCTGGCAACCCCTCGCATGATGCCAAATGAACATGCATTGACTATATCCGCCAGACTAGATATGCTCTACACCCGAGCGGTCAGCTGAACTGTCCTGTCTACGTGCTGTTCCTCCCTTGGAATATCCTGGCCTTCTGGTGCACGCTATGTAGAGATTAATGCAGTCGCGTGCTGGCCTGGCTAGACAAAGAGCCAAGCAGCTGAGGCCTGCTGTAATGGCATTCCCTCATCTTATACTCGAATCCAAGTGAGACAAAGTGCTTGCTGGAAGGCACGCAGATGCAGAGAGGCAGAGAAATGAAAGCAACAGGCGCGCCCTCATTCGGCTGTAAATATGGGGAAGCATTTTATCATATATTGATGCGTCAACAGTCTTTGTTCCACATAAGGCAAGGAAACTGAAGACCAAGACCAAGCCTCTACCAAAGTGTTTTTGCTGAGCCTCCCCGGGGCGTGCTAGGCTGGCAGGAAGCATTCAATTCTGCATAGAATGGATGAAGTGCGCCAGGAATCTTATGACTAACAAAGACCCTCCAGGCTCCATCAGTCTCTATCCATGGTTTCTTCCTAAGACCCTGGCGAAGCACCAAAACGATCAATATCGAACAAAGACTTAACCGGGCGCGCGCAGGAAAAACATAGATGGATAGGCTGGGTGAATGTGGAGAAACGCGGGCCCCCGGCACAAGACAGCAAAGCACCAGCGACCTTGCTGAAGTTCCATACTAATGAGGAAATTCCGGACAGAGCGATATTCCCCAAGTCCACTCTGTTCTGCATCTAAAATTGCATCTCTGTGGCTGAAAAAATAATAAGTCCGCAGCGTGGAAGAGAGGGCCGGGTTGATGATGAGAGGTGACGCAACACCGAAATATCTCCTTGATATTCATTCAGTTTAGACATAGAGCCGCCATTTAATTGTGCATGGCCCTTCAAGCACAGGGTACTTGCTGTACAGGAGAAATCTGTGCTGGACCATTGGCTTGACACTGGTGCAGACTTTAATTAGTAGCGTCAATTTCGCGTCAACAAGTTGGCGCCACAATGCTCATTTTGGCGAATCAACTATCTGGATTGGCGCCTCAACTATCTGGATTGGCGCCTCAACAATCTTGATTGGCGCCTCAACTATCTGGATTGGCGCCTCAACAATCTTGATTGGCGCCTCAACTATCTAGATTGGCGCCTCAACTATCTAGATTGGCGCCTCAACTATCTATCTAGATTGGCGCCTTAACTATCTAGATTGGCGCCTCAACTATCTGGATTGGCGCCTCAACAATCTTGATTGGCGCCTCAACTATCTAGATTGGCGCCTCAACTATCTAGATTGGCGCCTCAACTATCTATCTAGATTGGCGCCTCAACTATCTAGATTGGCGCCTCAACTATCTGGATTGGCGCCTCAACAATCTTGATTGGCGCCTCAACTATCTAGATTGGCTTCTCAACTATCTAGATTGGCGCCTCAACTATCTATCTAGATTGGCGCCTCAACTAATCTGGATTGGCGCCTCAACTATCTGGATTGGCGCCTCAACAACTATCTGGATTGGCGCTTCAACAACTATCTAGATTGGCTTCTCAACTATCTAGATTGGCGCCTCAACTATCAATCTAGATTGGCGCCTCAACTAATCTGGATTGGCGCCTCAACTATCTATCTAGATTGGCGCTTCAACTAATCTGGATTGGCGCCTTAACTATCAAGATTGGCGCCACAGCTTCAAGATTGGCGCCACAGCTTCAAGATTGGCGCCACAGCTTCAAGATTGGCGCCACAGCTTCAAGATTGGCGCCACAGCTTCAAGATTCGCACCACAGCTTTGAGATTGGCGCCACAGCTTCAAGATTGGCGCCACAGCTTCAAGATTGGCGCCACAGCTTAAAGATTGGCGCTAGATTTCCAAAATCGAGCCATAATCTCATCATTTCGATTTCTAAAGATCCCAAAACACTGCAGCTTAAGTATCGTCACCTCCAGCAGTGGATTTCATTGTTACGAAATATTTCGAGCGCGTAAAGGTAGAGAGTTTCAGGTTGAAATCACAGGAGTAGTTATGTTTCCACAGGCCTGCATTGGCTTCATTTTCCATTTCTGTGGCATGCGTGGCATAAGCGTGTCTGCCTGTCTGCAGCCGGTTCCCTAAGTGCTTAAGTGCTTGAGTGTTATCAGGGGACTGCATCTGGGAGTGCGCCTCTGCTAACAGAATGATAGAATCCAAGCATAGCAAGAATTATTTACCCCTATTTTTATTAATGTAGCCATGTTTTTTTTCACTTCCTGTTCACCTTGTTTCAACTAGCGGAAGTGCCGTGTATCCTGGCGGATGAACATCCGGGTGTCTCACTCCCTTGGTATGAGTAATCTGTGCTTTATATAGACTACCTATCATTTGTTTGTAAAAACAAATGTCATGGAAATTTGAGCTTGCGCCCCCCGCCCAACTTCAGAAGTGGCGCCCCCCGCCCAATTTCAGAAGTGGCGCCCCCCGCAAATGTCAAAAGTGGCGCCCCCCCCAAATATAATGGCGCCCCCCGCAAATATCAAAAGTGGCGCCCCCCGCAAATGTCAAAAGTGGCGCCCCCCCCAAATATAAGAAATGGCACCCCCCGCAAATATCAAAAGTGGCGCCCCCCCAAATATAAGAAATGGCACCCCCCGCAAATATCAAAAGTGGCGCCCCCCAAATATAAGAAATGGCACCCCCCGCAAATGTCAGAAGTGGCGCCCCCCGCAAATGTCAAAAGTGGCGCCCCCGCAAATATCAAAAGTGGCGCCACCCACAAATATCAAAAGTGGCGCCCCCCGCAAATATCAAAAGAGGCGCCCCCCACAAATATCAAAAGTGGCGCCCCCCGCAAATGTCAAAAGTGGCGCCCCCTCCAAAAAATCAGAAGTGGCGCCCCCTCCAAAAAATCAGAAGTGGCGCCCCCCCAATATCAGATGTGGCGCCCCCCCCAATATCAGATGTGGCGCCCCCCCAAATATCAGATGTGGCGCCCCCCCCCCAAATATCAGAAGTGGAAATAAAAGTTACAACAAGTTAAGGTTATTTGAATATTATTCGGCAAGAATAATCAAGAATTGCGAACCAGACTTTTACTTTTGATATTATTATCAATTTAAGCTCGAGTCATTGCGGTATTTTTAATATAAACAAAAACAGCATACGCTACTCTGCTGCACTAGTCGCACAAGATAATTTAGGGCGCAAGTCATGGCGTATACTTTGAACACTACTTACGAGCTACGTCAGTAGAGTAATAGGGGCATGGCGCTATTTATTGTCTGTGAATTACGAAATCATTTTAGCGGTCGTTTAAATTTGCGTTAAGAAAAAAGAAAAAATTCGTTTTTAAGGGATAGATATGCTATAGATCTCATTGTACTCTCATCTATCTATATAACTTCTCATTGCATTCTCATCTACATGTATCTACATGTATATAACTTCTCAATGTATTATCATCTATCTGTACAAATTTCACTGTATTTTCATCCTTCTACATAACTTCGCATCCTATTCTCATACAACCGCACACTTCTCAAAATATTCTCATCTATCAACCAGGTGTACATGTACTTATCTCTGTGTTCTCATACATCTGCATGCTTCTCATCAGCTCTGTTGGCAGTCAGCCTGTCGACTCCCCCAGAGCACAGCGGCCGCAGTTCGACTGCCTCGGCCACCGATGTTGTCGAGGCGTTGTCTGCGACTTTGTCGCCGGCCGCCGACAGACTGCGGCTCCGGTATTTGCTGACTTCCCCGCAGCTGCTTCTGGCGCCACCCCTGCTGCTGCGCCCGTCGTTACCGGCGCCAACGCCACCTCCGCCGCCACCGCCAGCTCCGCCACCAGCGCCAGCACCGCCGCCAGCGCCGCGGCACAGACTGCGACGAACCAGCCGCCTGAAGTTGGCATTCAAGCTGTAGAAGATGAGAAAATTGGTGGCGCTGTCAAGGGTGAGCATCAAATCGTTCAGCGGGATCGTCCAGTCCGGCAGGCTGTTAAACAGCCCCAGCGCCACCAGCAGAGAGCCGGGCATGTCCAGCACAGTGAAGGACAGAGCCAGGGCCAGCACGATGACACTCGCCCGTTTGGTTGAGCCGTCGGAGCCGGCGCCCTGACTGCCTGCCGCTCCGTTGGGAGGCCGGCGGCCGCATAGGCCGCAGCAGAGGTGGGCAGCGATGGCCACGGAGCTGACCAGGATCAGCGGCACAGGTAGGTAGGTCTGCGGCACTCGCATCGCCTGCCGAGGAATTGAGGAGCTTATGCAGCATCGGGCTTGTGCAGCATCGAGCTTATGCAGCATCGAGCTTATGCAGCATCGAGCTTATGCAGCATCGAGCTTGTGCAGCATCGAGCTTGTGCAGCATCGAGCTTGTGCAGCATCGAGCTTGTGCAGCATCGAGCTTGTGCAGCATCGAGCTTGTGCAGCATCGAGCTTGTGCAGCATCGAGCTGATGAAGCATCGAGCTGATGAAGCATCGAGCTGATGAAGCATCGAGCTTATGACTTATCGAGCTGATGAAGCATCGAGTTGATGAAGCATCGAGCTGATGAAGCATTGAGCTGATGAAGCATCGAAGCGCTCACCTGGATGGTGGCCCAACAGGCGGTCCCGTTGCCAAGTTCGTTGTCAGCCAGCCGGCAGAGCACCAAGTCGGCGGCCTGCAGCGTCAGGCTGGCCGCGGCCACGGCGGCAAAGGTGCCGAGCTGGAATCCTCGAGTCAGCCGGCTGCGAAATTCGATGGGCCAAAAGGTGGCCAGAAAGCGGAACAGGCTGATGCAGCCCGTCCAGGTGTTCTTCACGCCCAGACTCCAGGAGATCAAGTAGAAAGTGGCCTGAGCCAGGTTAAAAAATCAATATTTTATTGAACAAAAAAAATTATTCACTCAGCATGCTACTGAACTCTCAAGCATAAGTAGCTTAATAAGGATATCAAATGATCATTTATTATGCTGGCATTAAGTGCTTTGGTTATAGAAATATTTTCGGCCAAAATTTGAAACTTGTTTGTCATTGAATTTTATTTTAGAGCCAAGAACGCATTCTAAAATGAAAATGTCTCTAGGGTGGAGTGGGATCTTAAAATATGAATTTGGGATCCAAGAAGCATATGTGAAGTTTCTAAATGAAAAAAACTATATTACCTTGGAGAGATAAATTGAAGAATCTAAGGGGGTCAATTGAAGGATGTAAGGGGGGTCAAATCAAGGATCTAAGGAGGGTCAACTGAATGATCTAAGGAGGGTCAACTGAATGATCTAAGGAGGGTCAACTGAATGATCTAATGGGGTCAACTGAGGGAACTAAGGAGGGTCAACTGAAGGATCTAAGGGGGTCAACTGAAGATCTAAGAGGACACAACTGAAGATCTAAGAGGACACAACTGCAGGATCTAAGAGGACACAAATGAAGGATCTAAGAGGACACAACTGCAGGATCTAAGAGGACACAAATTAAGGATCTAAGAGGACACAACTGCAGGATCTAAGAGGACACAAATGAAGGATCTAAGAGGACACAAATGAAGGGTCTAAGAGGACACAAATGAAGGATCTAAGAGGACACAAATGAAGGATCTAAGAGGACACAAATGAAGAATCTAAGAGGACACAACTGCAGGATCTAAGAGGACACAAATGCAGGATCTAAGAGGACACAAATGAAGGATCTAAGAGGACACAAATGAAGGATCTAAGAGGACACAAATGAAGGATCTAAGAGGACACAAATGAAGGATCTAAGAGGACACAAATGAAGGATCTAAGAGGACACAAATGAAGGATCTAAGAGGAAACAAATGAAGGATCTAAGAGGACACAAATGAAGGATCTAAGAGGACACAAATGAAGGATCTAAGAGGACACAAATGAAGGATCTAAGAGGACACAAATGAAGGATCTAAGAGGACACAAATGAAGGATCTAAGAGGACACAAATGAAGGATCTAAGAGGACACAAATGAAGGATCTAAGAGGACACAAATGAAGGATCTAAGAGGACACAAATGAAGGATCTAAGAGGACACAAATGAAGGATCTAAGAGGACACAACTGCAGGATTTAAGAGGACACAAATGAAGGATCTAAGAGGACACAAATGAAGGATCTAAGAGGACACAACTGCAGGATCTAAGAGGACACAAATGAAGGATCTAAGAGGAAACAACTGCAGGATCTAAGAGGACACAAATGAAGGATCTAAGAGGACACAAATGAAGGATCTAAGAGGACACAAATGAAGGATCTAAGAGGACACAAATGAAGAATCTAAGAGGACACAAATGAAGGATCTAAGAGGACACAAATGAAGGATCTAAGAGGACACAAATGAAGGATCTAAGAGGACACAAATGAAGGATCTAAGAGGAAACAAATGAAGGATCTAAGAGGACACAAATGAAGGATCTAAGAGGACACAAATGAAGGATCTAAGAGGACACAAATGAAGGATCTAAGAGGACACAAATGAAGGATCTAAGAGGACACAAATGAAGGATCTAAGAGGACACAAATGAAGGATCTAAGAGGACACAAATGAAGGATCTAAGAGGACACAAATGAAGAATCTAAGAGGACACAAATGAAGGATCTAAGAGGACACAAATGAAGGATCTAAGAGGACACAAATGAAGAATCTAAGAGGACACAAATGAAGGATCTAAGAGGACACAAATGAAGGATCTAAGAGGACACAAATGAAGGATCTAAGAGGACACAAATGAAGGATCTAAGAGGACACAAATGAAGGATCTAAGAGGACACAAATGAAGGATCTAAGAGGACACAAATGAAGGATCTAAGAGGACACAAATGAAGGATCTAAGAGGACACAAATGAAGGATCTAAGAGGACACAAATGAAGGATCTAAGAGGACACAAATGAAGGATCTAAGAGGACACAAATGAAGGATCTAAGAGGACACAAATGAAGGATCTAAGAGGACACAAATGAAGGATCTAAGAGGACACAAATGAAGGATCTAAGAGGAAACAAATGCAGGATCTACACTCGTACGGTCACAGCTGAATCAGCAACAGCAGGGACAAATGAAGTATCTGCTGAAAGTAATATTTTCCATCAAGAAAACATCTCAGAGGATATTTCGGAGAGGAAGAAAGTAACTCAACCATCCAACAGCTTTCGAGCCTTCAATTTCCTTTGCTCCGACTTCCTTCCTGCGCCTATTATAACTCGTAGCTCGATCTTACGTCCGGGAAGATAAGAACGCGCAGGCTGGCCCGGAGAAGCGCCGGAACGGAGATGAGGCACGTCGCATCGGCCAGTATGGCTTCTCAGAGTGAAACCTGTGGGACTCTTCCCCTGGGAGGCGGAGCAGTGACTCTCAGAACTCTGCGGAAGCTGCGGAGCGGGACGCTGCTCCCGAGAAGAGAAAAGTCAAGAGAAAATTCAAGGCACCAACCCCCCGGCCAGGAAGTTGGCTCGGAGAAGACAGGAGGCTGTTATTTCTTTCAGCTGCTGCTCCTGGGAAAACCACTGCTTAAAAATGCGATTCATTTTGATTAGCCGTTTCTGACATGCTGATTTATCCGATTGCATAGCGCCCGGGCTCCCGTTCCTACTTTTTTGTCAGCTTTTGCTATTGCCCCAACGGAAAACGCAAGGTACACAATGTTTATGACGATAAACCAGTCAGGACCGCTGTACACCCTCTGTGTGTGACGATGAGGCAGTCAGGACCGCTGTACACCCTCTGTGTGTGACGATGAGACAGCCAGGACCGCTGTACACCCTCTGTTTGTGACGATGAGGCAGTCAGGACCGCTGTACACCCTCTGTGTGTGACGATGAGGGAGTCAGGACCGCTGTACACCCTCTGTGTGTGACGATGAGACAGCCAGGACCGCTGTACACCCTCTGTTTGTGACGATGAGGCAGTCAGGACCGCTGTACACCCTCTGTTTGTGACGATGAGACAGTCAGGACCGCTGTACACCCTCTGTTTGTGACGATGAGACAGTCAGGACCGCTGTACACCCTCTGTGTGTGACGATGAGACAGTCAGGACTGCTGTACACCCTCTGTGTGTGACGATGAGACAGTCAGGACTGCTGTACACTCTCTGTTTGTGACGATGAGACAGTCAGGACCGCTGTACACCCTCTGTGTGTGACGATGAGACAGTCAGGACCGCTGTACACCCTCTGTGTGTGACGATGAGACAGTCAGGACCGCTGTACACCCTCTGTGTGTGACGATGAGACAGTCAGGACCGCTGTACACCCTCTGTGTGTGACGATGAGGCAGTCAGGACCGCTGTACACCCTCTACGTGTGACAATGAGACAGTCAGGACCGCTGTACACCCTCTATGTGTGACAATGAGACAGTCAGGACCGCTGTACACCCTCTGTGTGTGACGATGAGGCAGTCAGGACCGCTGTACACCCTCTGTTTGTGACGATGAGACAGTCAGGACCGCTGTACACCCTCTGTTTGTGACGATGAGACAGTCAGGACCGCTGTACACCCTCTATGTGTGACAATGAGACAGTCAGGACCGCTGTACACCCTCTATGTGTGACAATGAGGCAGTCAGGACCGCTGTACACGATCTCAGTGAATAAAGTGCCTATGCAAACATCTAAGAGACAATGAGCTTTGAAGTTCTATATAGTAATAGTTAGAAATTCTATCTAGCTGACCCGCTATAGCTAGCTGCAAACTCAGTTATCATACACTCGTACATCTCCAGTACATCTCGTAAATTTATAGGTGGCTCCAAGCCGCCATACTTCCAGCAAAACTCGCCCCCCCCCCTGTCATTCCTGTGGCGCAGGTGCCCCTGGTCCCAGCCGCCGCCATTACTTAAAAGCATTATTCAGCTGCCTCGAGCCAGTCTTGCAAAGGATTTACCCTTTATCATGCTGTGTCGTCTTCTATAGCAGATAACTACGGTTTTCCCTGTCCCAAAGCAGCGTATTGAGGTGCCGACCGCATGGCTGCCACTAAGTATCCACTTTAGCTGCTGTCCTTTAGCCTTTAGACATGGGAATAAGTGTGGCGCATCCGGCCTCCCCCACTGATCCCGATCGCTGCCCCCTCTGAAGGCATTCTGATTGATGCACAACTGGCCTCTCTGCTGCCCCTTGTCCGCGCTATGCCATCATAAATGATATTATCGATTATGTGATGAGGAATGCAGGGATAAATAGCGAGAAATTCAATATCTCGGATAGGTCGTAAAACACTTGACTACCGAAATTCAGCTCGAAGTAAATAATAATAAAGGCTGGGGGGCTGCAGGGCACCCTGGCGCAACGCCCTCGGCGACACAGTCCCACAGCCAGCGCTGACGGCTAGATAGATAGAGACATGCAGAAGCTAGTGGGCTCCTGCGCACACGCGCTCGCAAAACAGACGGTAGGGGCAGGCGGCTGTGATCTGGGGGCTGAGACCCAGCGCCTGCAAGTCAGCCACAAAACAGTCAGTCAGCGTCACAGTTCGCCCTTGGCCACGACGCTTCCGCTCCGTCGGCTGGTGCAGGAGGACCAGCGCTAGCGGGACTTGGTCGCCGCGGCCGTGACTCTGGAGGCAGTGGCCCAGCAGCATCTGGCGGCGCCGGCGCAGGGTGACGCTCAGGTCTGGAACGCCGGCGCGGGCCATCAGGTCTCTGGACGGCAACCTCTCAGAAGAGTGCACGCCCAGGGCGTAGCGCAGCAGGGACCTGTAGAGCGCGTCCAGAGCTCGCTCTCGTGTGCCGGTCATCGGCACCGCTTCCATGCCGTACAGGAGGATCGGCTCCACAGCCGCGGCGGCTACTCTGCCAATACTGCACGCAGGCAGGCACACGCTCACACAGGGTGTACAGCGGCCCCCTGACTTTCTAACCGTCAGGCATGTACACTCTGTGCCTTGAGGGGGTTGGCCTGTGAATCGCACGACAATCCGCCGGTCAATTTTCGTGCACACAAGCCCCAAATGAATGTCTGTTTGCACACGGAATCGAACCAGGGGTCGTGGCGTGAGAGTCTACCGCTGACTTTCTCAGCTCCAGTTAGAAGCCAAAGACCGCTCCAGAAGTTCAAGGACACTTGGTTTCTAAGAAAGATCCTAATCACGTGCGGTAGCAATCAAAATATTGATGCTGTAACTTGGAGTGAAAGAACTCGAAGGTTTTCCATCTCGGTGTTTCCATTTTTTCTAGGAAACGAAATTTGTCAGATATTGAATCTGTCACGATCCTGCTTCCATAGATTCGAATTTTGAAGCAGCTTTTTATTATTTTGAGTTTGATTTTCTCAAAGTTCTTTCTGATTTTTTTCAGAAGATTCGGTCCGCTTCCAATCCGGATGTCGCAGCCAGTTGTCATGGACTGCTAAATCCCTTATCAAAAATTCAATTTGGATTTGACTCAAAAGCTGTCGTTTGCAGTCTTAATTATCCTCAACTTCACTCAATCGCCTCGTGAGGGTGCCGCCTCATCACCGAGTCCGAATTAATTCCAATCAGCTGAAATCTGCAGCCCTCCTCCTGACAAAGATGGAGATCGTTTGAGTAATTTGAGGCTGGGTGCCGCTTGCCTGCTCACGCCTCTCTGTCTCTAGCCAGTGATCCAATGTTCCTTTTATCTACTTCTCACAATCTTAATCGATCCTTCTGCCTCTCTGCCTCTCAATCAAATTCTCCCGTCCACTCCTATCCTTCTTCATCTACTTTCTCTCCCTCTAACCTACCTCTCCCTGTCTACCTCGCTAACCTATCTACTTCTTCATCTATCACTCCTCCCCTTCTCTACCTCTCTCCCACCCTATGTACCTCTATCTTAATCTAGCTCTAGCTCTCTCTCCCTATCTACTTCACTCCATCCATCTACCATTCTTTCTCTGTATCTACCTTTCTACCCATTCTCCGTCTACCACTCTCCCTCTCTGTCTATCACCTCATCCAATACCCGTCCCTCCTCCATTTCATTTTCCCTCTAAAATCGATATCCTCTCCACCCCTTCATCATCTGCCCGTGACATCCCTCTTTCGAGAAGCCGGCAGGATTGAAATCGAGTCCCCCTCGAGGCGCAAGATATTGCATATATTGCGTGCGCTGTGTTTGAAGAAACCGAGAATAGAGAACAAGTCGAAATCAGCGGAGGAGTTATCACTCCCAGCTCCCCAGAGCTGCTACTTCTCCGTGGGTTCTTCGCACAGTGTTATACTCGTTAACTACAGCGATTTCGAGATCTGTGGAATTGTTTATACTTGAACAAAAATGAGGGTAGCACAAGGTAATCCCATATTATCCGCGAAATCTGCGAATGGGCTAGTTGGCTGCGAGCGGGTAAACCCAGTTGCTATGCGGGATATGGCTCTGATGCAGCTGGAGGTGCGAAAGTTCATCAAGGGTCCGCCAGGTTTGGGAATTCAAATAAACTGAATAAATATCAAGAATCTTCCCTGTAGCTTTGCCAGTCAGTTCTTCTCCGTTTGTCTCCATCGCCCAGCTTGTTTAGTTTACAGAGTCCACTGTGGTTACTTCAGGTCATCGCCCAGCTTGTTTAGTTTACAGAGTCCACTGTGGTTACTTCAGGTCATCGCCCAGCTTGTTTAGTTTACAGAGTCCACTGTGGTTACTTCAGGTCATCGCCCAGCTTGTTTAGTTTACAGAGTCCACTGTGGTTACTTCAGGTCATCGCCCAGCTTGTTTAGTTTACAGAGCCCACTGTGGTTACTTCAGGTCATCGCCCAGCTTGTTTAGTTTACAGAGCCCACTGTGGTTACTTCAGGTCATTGCCCAGCTTGTTTAGTTTACAGAGTCCACTGTGGTTACTTCAGGTCATCGCCCAGCTTGTTTAGTTTACAGAGTCCACTGTGGTTACTTCAGGTCATTGCCCAGCTTGTTTAGTTTACAGAGTCCACTGTGGTTACTTCAGGTCATTGCCCAGCTTGTTTAGTTTACAGAGCCCACTGTGGTTACTTCAGGTCATCGCCCAGCTTGTTTAGTTTACAGAGTCCACTGTGGTTACTTCAGGTCATTGCCCAGCTTGTTTAGTTTACAGAGCCCACTGTGGTTACTTCAGGTCATTGCCCAGCTTTTTTAGTTTACAGAGTCCACTGTGGTTACTTCAGGTCATCGCCCAGCTTGTTTAGTTTACAGAGTCCACTGTGGTTACTTCAGGTCATCGCCCAGCTTGTTTAGTTTACAGAGCCCACTGTGGTTACAAATGGAACTGACTAGAGCAAAGGGAACTGACCAGATCAGAGGGAACTGACCAGATTAGAGGGAACTGACCAGATCGGAGGGAACTGACTAGATCGGAGGGAACTGACTAGATCGGAGGGAACTGACCAGATCAGAGGGAACTGACCAGATCAGAGGGAACTGACCAGATCAGAGGGAACTGACCAGATCGGAGGGAACTGACCAGATCAGAGGGAACTGACCAGACCGGAGGGAACTGACCAGATCAGAGGGAACTGACCAGATCGGAGGGAACTGACTAGATCGGAGGGAACTGACCAGATCAGAGGGAACTGACCAGATCGGAGGGAACTGACCAGATCAGAGGGAGCTGACCAGATCAGAGGGAACTGACCAGATCAGAGGGAACTGACCAGATCAGAGGGAACTGACCAGATCAGAGGGAACTGACCGGATCGGAGGGAACCGACCAGATCAGAGGGAACTGACCAGACCGGAGGGAACTGACCAGATCAGAGGGAACTGACCAGATCGGAGGGAACTGACTAGATCGGAGGGAACTGACCAGATCAGAGGGAACTGACCAGATCAGAGGGAACTGACCAGATCAGAGGGAACTGACCAGATCAGAGGGAACTGACCAGATCAGAGGGAACTGACCAGATCAGAGGGAACTGACCAGATCGGAGGGAACTGACCGGATCGGAGGGAACCGACCAGATCAGAGGGAACTGACCAGACCGGAGGGAACCGACCTCCCCTCTCTCAACACTGAACAGCAGAGTTACCGCTCACCAGGAAGGGCCAGTGGTATTCGTGGTGCCGGCCCTGCACCACAGAGATGACATCAAACGCAGCATAGCCGTTGATCAGCAGGCAGTAGGTGACCTGGGCCACCTGCATCAGAATGAGCCCAACGTCGAAGGTCTCTCGGCCGCGTTGGTACTTCTTGACCAGCAGGTTCAGAGTCAGGCAGCTGAATGACAGGCCAATCTCGGCAACCGGAAACGTCAGCACTCGGAGACTGATGTACATCAGGCTGGGTCCGGCCAGTTCCGAGTCGTTACTATGGGACTCATTCATTGCGGCTGGCAGAGTGAGACTTGGCAGAGCTGGCAGAGAGAGAGTGGGGTGCACTTTAGTGAACTCAAAAGCAGCAGCTGGCCGGTTCGGTTGCCAATCCAACAGCTGCCGTGTGTAAAAAATCGAGCGTTGTTACCTCAAGCCCTCTTATGACTGGCTGCCTCGGTTCCTATTGGCTGCCGCTGTTGGTTCTGACAAGGAAATCTGGATCTTTAGTAGGTGAAATATCAACTCTTGAGAGGGCCCGGACCTCCTTGTACAATACATGTAGGCTGTCTTATAAGGCTGGCGCGAGGGGAATGGGCACCCCCAGGCCCTGCTGCTCCCTGCCATGTGCGGCCCGGTCCGCGAAGCCTCTCTATCCCGCCTTCGGGTCCTTTGAAACTTTGAAACCTCTCCCCTCTACTCGCCTCTCCTCTCTCCTGTCATCTCTCGCCGCTCCTCTTTTCTCATCTCCTCGCCTTTCTTTCTGGTATCCTCTTCCATCATCTCTTCTTTCATCTGTCTTCTTATCTTCTCTCATCGTATCATCATCTCTCTTCTCTTATCTCATCTAATTTCTCATCGCATCTCTCATCTTGCCTTTCACCTCTCATCTCCTCTTTCTTCTTTTCTCTCCCCCATTCCCTCTCCCTCTCATCTCTCATCTGGCCCGCAAGAATTATCTAAAGAAAAGAGAGAAAATCGGGGATCTATAAAAATTATATAATATTAAACCATGTCTATCATGATACGAAACAAACCCTCGAGGGTACAAAATGTACGTCGAAGAAGTTCCAGTTAGTCATCATTCTCGAGTCCGAAGCTGGCCTTGTGCATACAAACCGACGGGTACGGCTGCACAAGGCGTCATAACTCTGTCATAACGGCACACTGGCGTAAGAGCGCACTAGCAACTATAGCAGTGGCACACGCTAGTCGTAGATCTCAGTGGCTCTGGTCTGGTTTTATGCCGGGGAGCAAATTCCCATGCAACAACCGAACGAACGAAGTAGAAAAAGTGCTTGAAACAGCTTTGCTCTGCTATGGTGGAACCACGCCAACTCACTCTCTAGTGTGTCTTAAGACGTAATTTTCTTTGACATGTAGCGGTCTTTAAGTCAACCATTAGCATTGGTCCTTTGAACATTATGAGCCTACCATGTATATTCATGGACCTCTGTATGCAGGACCTGGGCTGACAGCAGGAGGAGAGCAGCTCAGCGGTAAGCGGGTCTGACTCTTGCGCCACGACCCGTGGTTCGATTCCGTGCGAAAACACTTTCATTTACTGCAGGCTTGTGTGCGCCGAAATTGGCCAAGGATGTTGTTGCACTATTCACAGCCATGAGGGCCAACCCCCCAGGCACAGAGACTGTACATGCCTGGCGGGCCGCTGTACACCCTGTGTGAGCGTGTGCACGAGGTCAGGAGTCAGCGGAATGGGCAGAATTGCCGTCAGCGCCGGCTGTGGGACAATGTCGCCGAAGGCGTTGCACCAGGGTGCCCGCTGCCCTCCCGCAAATCTTGGTAACCTCTGGACAGTGTAAGGTTCTCGGATTAGATTTGGTCCTATTTCCAATCCAGGTGTCTAACAGTCCCTGGCACACGATTCTCAAAAGCGTCTCAAAGTCTTGGGTTTTATTAATGAAACACCGAGTCCAAATGCCCATTTTCCTACATACAAGCCCAGCGTTGCGTGAAGACGCTAGAAGCCATTAGACAGGCAAATGCTGGCCAAAACGATACAAAAAAGTCAGCTGTCATCTTTTCTGTCCACCCGTTCCATAATGCGCTGTCAGCTGGCGAAAGGAGAAACGGAGGGGGGAGAGGCAGAACAAAAATGGAATAGCAAATCTGGGCAGGCAACTGGTGGCCAGGTGGCACAACAAGATGTTCCATTTGACAATTCCCTGACACAACAACCAGAGGTCACCGGCACAGTGGACTCTCGGCTGAGCCAGCTTGCGGCTACAAAATTCCTGCTGTGGCTCAAGGGGGTTTGCTGAGTAAAGAGTACTCCATGGGTTTTTTTGCATGCTAACCCCATTATGCACTGCCGCACCACTGACCTCTGGAAGGCCTGCTCAGTCAAGGAGTAGAGAAAGTTCAAATCCGAATATTTGCACTGTACTGCTGCTGGGTCCAGCGAGTAATTTGATCTACTTTCAGCCTTCTGTGTGTATTTGTGTTTGCTGTGCCCATCTTCATGACTGCTGCAGCCGTGCCTTGCGGGCCTTCACAGTCTCTGCCTATCTATCTATCTATCTATCTATCTATCTATCTATCTATCTATCTATCTATCTATCTATCTATCTATCTATCTATCTATCTATCTATCTATCTATCTATCTATCTATCTATCTATCTATCTATCTATCTATCTATCTATCTATCTATCTATCTATCTATCTATCTATCTATCTATCTATCTATCTATCTATCTATCTATCTATCCATCTATCTATCTATCTATCTATCTATCCATCTATCTATCTATCTATCTATCTATCTATCTATCTATCTATCTATCTATCTATCTATCTATCTATCTATCTATCTATCTATCTATCTATCTATCTATCTATCTATCTATCTATCTATCTATCTATCTATCTATCTATCTATCTATCTATCTATCTATCTATCTATCTATCTATCTATCTATCTATCTATCTATCTATCTATCTATCTATCTATCTATCTATCTATCTATCTATCTATCTATCTATCTATCTATCTATCTATCTATCTATCTATCTATCTATCTATCTATCTATCTATCTATCTATCTATCTATCTATCTATCTATCTATCTATCTATCTATCTATCTATCTATCTATCTATCTATCTATCTATCTATCTATCTATCTATCTATCTATCTATCTATCTATCTATCTATCTATCTATCTGAATTATAGCGCAGAGCCAAGAATAAATGATGCATCAATGACAGGCTTGTGTTCTCTTTCGCATAATCTAATTTTATAATTTCCGCTTCAGTTCTGCAATAGTTTGCGCATAAGTAATATACTTGGAGCAGTCTATTTTAATGCATGGTATAAATAGTAGGTTATGGTTTTTGAATTTTATTGAATATAATAAATATTTACAGCCAGATTCTTAAAAAACTCTCTCCTCATTTCATTTATGCCTCCGAAACACGTTTTTGATTTTAAAGACGGATATTAATTGCGAGGCATTCCTATCCAGCCTACTGATACTTATCAGTAGTGTCGCAAAGAAATTTCGCCTGCTCGAATATTTTATTATTATCCGAACTGAAAATTTACATGAAGTGCTTCATGAGCCACAGGTAGAGCCGCTATTATCTAAGCTACAGTGTGCATCATGAGCCACAGGTAGAGCCGCTATTATCTAAGCTACAGTGTGCATCATGAGCCACAGGTAGAGCCGCTATTATCTAAGCTACAGTGTGCATCATGAGCCACAGGTAGAGCCGCTATTATCTAAGCTACAGTGTGCATCATGAGCCACAGGTAGAGCCGCTAATATCTAAGCTACAGTGTGCATCATGAGCCACAGGTAGAGCCGGCAGTCATGGTAGAAGCGGTTAACTGTTTGGCGCAAGCCAGACCGCCCGCTGAGCCGATCGAATCGCCGGCACTCGGGTCTTCGCCGCATCCTCAGGTAGAAGCGGACTCTCCGATGCCACAGCTCGCGCAGGCGGTGGCCGAGCTGTCCCGGAGCTGCCGCCGACTCGATTGGGGCCGAACTGGCCGCGAAGATCGAAATGACAAGCGCTGCTGGGGTGGTGAATGGGCGAGTGAGCTGCAGAAATTATTGGCTAAAATTAGGGCGAGAGAGAGAGAGAGGGAGACAGGGAGAGAGGGAGAGAGGGAGAGAGGGAGAGAGGGAGAGAGGGGAGAGAGGCAAAGAGGGAGAGAGGGAAAGAGGGGAGAGAGGCAAAGAGGGAGAGAGGAAAGAGGGGAGAGAGGCAAAGAGGGAGAGAGGGAAAGAGGGGAGAGAGGCAAAGAGAGAGAGAGAGGGGAGAGAGGCAAAGAGGGAGAGAGGGAAAGAGGGGAGAGAGGCAAAGAGAGAGAGAGAGAGGGGAGAGAGGCAAAGAGAGAGAGAGAGAGGGGAGAGAGGCAAAGAGGGAGAGAGGGAGAGAGGGAGAGAGGGGAGAGACGGAGAGAGGGAGAGAGGCAAAGAGGGAGAGAGGGAGAGAGGGGAGAGAGGGAGAGATGGAGAGAGGGAGAGATGGAGAGAGGGAGAGATGGAGAGAGGGAGAGATGGAGAGAGGGAGAGAGGGGAGAGGCAAAGAGGGAGAGAGGGAGAGAGGGAGAGAGGAGAGAGGGAGAGAGGGAGAGAGGGGAGAGAGGCAAAGAGGGAGAGAGGGAAAGAGGGGAGAGAGGCAAAGAGGGAGAGAGGGAAAGAGGGGAGAGAGGCAAAGAGGGAGAGAGGGAAAGAGGGGAGAGAGGCAAAGAGAGAGAGAGAGGGAGAGAGGCAAAGAGGGAGAGAGGGAAAGAGGGGAGAGAGGCAAAGAGAGAGAGAGAGAGGGAGAGAGGCAAAGAGGGAGAGAGGGAGAGAGGGAGAGAGGGGAGAGACGGAGAGAGGGAGAGAGGCAAAGAGGGAGAGAGGGAGAGAGGGGAGAGAGGGAGAGATGGAGAGAGGGAGAGATGGAGAGAGGGAGAGATGGAGAGAGGGAGAGATGGAGAGAGGGAGAGAGGGGAGAGGCAAAGAGGGAGAGAGGGAGAGAGGGAGAAGGGGGCTCAAGTGGAACGAGCAGGCAGGAGACAGGAGGTCGTGCTGCTCAAACAGCACACAGAGGCGGGGGACCAATATGAGTCAGAACTGACACACAGAAGCTGAAAGAATGCGCTAGGCGGCTCCTGGAGCAGACTGAACTACAGAGAGATTTAGCATAATCCCGACTACACCAAACAGTCAGCTTAATCTCTGAAATCTTTTATGCTCTGGCATGCCCCCAGCAGATAAAAACCCCAGGAGCCGATCGCCCACAAAGCAAACACTCGTATTTGAGAAGCTGAGGCGCGCCGCGCCACTTTGCCCTCCCCGATTCATCAGAATTATGGTCTGATCAGCTGACTGGCAATGATCGGCTCTAGTTTATTGACCATGCCAGATTCTGAATCAGTGTATTCTGCTGCTGAACAGCAGCCTCATCAATCTGAACTACAGCTGAACAGCAGCCTCATCAATCTGAACTACAGCTGAACAGCAGCCTCATCAATCTGAACTACAGCTGAACAGCAGCCTCATCAATCTGAACTACAGCTGAACAGCAGCCTCATCAACCTGAACTACAGCTGAACAGCAGCCTCATCAATCTGAACTACAGCTGAACAGCAGCCTCATCAATCTGAACTACAGCTGAACAGCAGCCTCATCAATCTGAACTGCAGCTGAACAGCAGCCTCATCAACCTGAACTACAGCCTCATCAATCTGAAATACAGCTGAACAGCAGCCTCATCAGCCTGAACTACAGCCTCATCAACCTGATCAATCTTATCAATGGCAAATTGCAGTAACGAGAGCTGTCTCACCTGATGCGGCAGTCAAAAATGTCAGATACATTGCATATAAACAATTCAGATTCAGCAATGCAATCAAAATTAAAGCACTGTGCAAGTGTGTTCAGTGCTAAGAGCGAAATAAATGAATTCGTTCAACAAAATTATCAAATTCAGCTGCCACTAAATAACTCCCATGGGCAATATTTGGGAACTTAAGAAAATCGTGCAAAGTTTCAACCATTTAATCGATTTTCAAGCTAAAAGTAGTGGGAAAACAAAAATAACGTTTCGGAATCACGTTTCATAGGAGTTAGTTGGGTTAAAATAATACCTTTATCTGAGCAGATGAGCTTTTTTAGCTACCCCGTAGACTTGCAGGTGGCCCAACTCATTCCATTTCGTTCAGAGAAGCTTTTAGAGTTGGATGCCGTTTTATGATTGCTTTTTGTCTCCACTACTACTTTTCTCCTCTCCCCTTCTCCCTCCTCTCCCCTTCTCCCTCCTCTCCCCTTCTTTCCCCTTCTCCCTTCTCTCCCCTTCTCCCTTCTCTCCCCTTCTCCCTTCTCTCCCCTTCTCCCTTCTCTCCCCTTCTCCCTTCTCTCCCCTTCTCCCTCCTCTCCCCTTCTCCTCCTCTCCCCTTCTCCCTCGTCTCCCCTTCTCCCTCCTCTCCCCTTCTCCCTTCTCTCCCCTTCTCCCTCCTCTCCCCTTCTCCCTCCTCTCCCCTTCTCCCTCCTCTCTCCTTCTCCCTCATCTCCCTTCTTTCCCCTTCTCCCTTCTCTCCCCTTCTCCCTTCTCTCCCCTTCTCCCTACTCTCCCCTTCTCCCTTCTCTCCCCTTCTCCCTTCTCTCCCCTTCTCCCTTCTCTCCCCTTCTCCCTCCTCTCCCCTTCTCCCTTCTCTCCCCTTCTCCCTCCTCTCCCCTTCTCCTCCTCTCCCCTTCTCCCTCCTCTCCCCTTCTCCCTCATCTCCCCTTCTCCCTCCTCTCCCCTTCTCCCTCCTCTCCCCTTCTCCCTCCTCTCCCCTTCTCCCTCCTCTCCCCTTCTCCCTCCTCTCTCCTTCTCCCTCATCTCCCCTTCTTTCCCCTTCTCCATTCTCTCCCCTTCTCCCTTCTCTCCCCTTCTCCCTTCTCTCCCCTTCTCCCTTCTCTCCCCTTCTCCCTTCTCTCCCCTTCTCCCTTCTCTCCCCTTCTCCCTTCTCTCCCCTTCTCCCTCCTCTCCCCTTCTCCTCCTCTCCCCTTCTCCCTCCTCTCCCCTTCTCCCTCCTCTCCCCTTCTCTCCCCTTCTCCCTCCTCTCCCCTTCTCCTCCTCTCCCCTTCTCCCTCATCTCCCCTTCTCCCTCCTCTCCCTCTTCTCCCCTTCTCCCCTTCTCCCTCCTCTCCCCTTCTCTCTTCTCTCCCCTTCTCCCTCCTCTCCCTTCTCCCTTCTCTCTCCTCCCTCCTCTCCCTTCTCCCTCCTCTCCCCTTCTCCCTCCTCTCCCCTTCTCCCTTCTCTCCCCTTCTCCCTTCTCTCCCCTTCTCCCTTCTCTCCCCTTCTCCCTCCTCTCCCCTTCTCCCTCGTCTCCCCTTCTCCCTCGTCTCCCCTTCTCCCTCGTCTCCCCTTCTCCCTCGTCTCCCCTTCTCCCTCCTCTCCCCTTCTCCCTTCTCTCCCCTTCTCTCTCCTTCTCCCTCCTCTCCCCTTCTCCCCGTCTCTCCCCTTCTCTCCCCTTCCCTTTCACTCCCCTTCTCTCCCCTTCTCTCCCCTTCTCCCTCCTCTCCCCTTCTCCCTCCTCTCCCCTTCTCCCTTCTCTCCCCTTCTCCCTCTCTCCCCTTCTCCCTCCTCTCCCTTCTCCCTTCTCTCCCCTTCTCCCTTCTCTCCCCTTCTCTCTCCTTCTCCCTCCTCTCCCTTCTCTCCGTCTCTCCCCTTCTCTCCCCTTCCCTTTCACTCCCCTTCTCTCCCCTTTTCTCCCCTTCTCTCCCCTTCTCTCCCCTTCTCTCCTATTCTCTCCTCTCCCTTTCTCTCCCGTTTCCTTCTCTCCCCCTATAGCACAGGCAATTACACAAAGCGGACAGGACTAGATGGCAACGGGAGCAAAACTGGGAGCAGCGACTACATGGAGCGGACAAATTACATGGTGATAAAAATTAATAATTTAAAATTCGATCGAAAGATCTCAGCTAGAAAAAAATTTTAAAAAACAAATGTTTAAATTTAAACTAATAAATGAACTTTTTTGATTGTTTTTAGTACTACTTTTCATACAGCAGGCCTACTAGCTTTGTTAGTAGTAAAGACGTTTAATTTCTTCACTTGACTTTGCTCCCAACTAGGACAGAATTACCTTGACTTTGCTCAAGAAAGTTAAAGTTAAGAAAGTTAATCCAAGTGATCTTTAGTAACACGCACTAATCCAAAATCCACTACAGAGATCTGGAGGCCGGACAGAATTACCTTAACTTTGCTCCCCACTCTCCCCTCCGCTCCCTTCTCTCTTTTTCTCCCAATCTCTCCCCTTCTCCTCCCTCACTCTCCTTCTCTTCCCTCCTCTCCCCTTCTCTCCCCTTCTCTCCCCTTCTCTCCCCTTCTCTTCCCTTCTCTTCCCTTCTCTCCCCTTCTCTTCCCTTCTCTTCCCTTCTCTCCCCTTCTCTCCCAGTATCTCCCCTTCACTCCCCTTCACTCCTTTTCACTCTCCTTCACTTCTCTCCCCGTCACTTCCCTTCTCCCCGTCTCTCCCCTTCCCTTCTCTTCTCTCCCCTTCTCTCCCAGTATCTCCCCTTCACTCCCCTTCACTCCTTTTCACTCTCCTTCTCTTCTCTCCCCGTCACTTCCCTTCTCCCCGTCTCTCCCCTTCCCTTCTCTTCTCTCCCCTTCTCTCCCAGCATCTCCCCTTCACTCCCCTTCACTCCTTTTCACTCTCCTTCTCTTCTCTCCCCGTCACTTCCCTTCTCCCCGTCTCTCCCCTTCCCTTCTCTTCTCTCCCCTTCTCTACCCTTCCTTCTCCCCGCTTCACAGCTTATTCGCTTCCTCTCCCCCTCCCTTCCAACTCTTTTCTTTCTCCACCGTCTCCACCCTCATCCCTCATCTTCCTCCTTCGCTCCCCATTCCTCTTTCCCCAGCTGCTCAAAGTCCCTTCCCATCTTTCCATCATAGTTTTGCAGCTCGTAAAGCCGACAAAGCTACGGATGGGAATTAGGCAGGAAAAACTGATCTTACTGTTCTTGGATTGGGTTTCTTATTTTAAACAGGACTCAAGGCTACACCGGGGCCTCAGAGGCTAGTAAACCAGAGAGAGAAGGGCAAGTCCGGTGCATTGCACATGTGCTGTATAAATAATGAGCCACTCACTGCAAGAGATGATTGGGATGCAGAATTGGGAGGGGCAACTCCCTAAAGTTGTTTTTCGACCAGCACTGGGCTCTCGGATTGCGGATTTCATTGGGAAAATACAACCCAAGTTTTTATGGCGGGAAAGTGCACAAAACAGTGGTTCTTACAGGAGCTGATTGAGTGAATTTCTGTGCCGGCAGGATAGCTTCAAATTTGAGACCGTATTCTGGTAGGGACACTCTGCGTTAGTAAGTTCCGTACTCAAAGCTGCCTGTACTCAAAGCTGCCTGTACTCAAAGCTGCCCGTAATCAAAGCTACCCGTACTCAAAGCTGCCTGTACTCAAAGCTGCCCGTAATCAAAGCTACCCGTACTCAAAGCTGCCTGTACTCAAAGCTGCCCGTACTCAAAGCTGCCCGTACTCAATGCTACCCGTACTCAAAGCTACCCAGAATCAAAGCTTCCAGAATCAAAGCTTCCCAGACTCAAAGCTTCCCAGACTCAAAGCTTCCCAGACTCAAAGCTTCCCAGACTCAAAGCTGCCCGTACTCAATGCTACCTGTACTCAAAGCTTCCCAGACTCAATTCTTCCCAGACTCAATTCTTCCCAGACTCAAAGCTTCCCAGACTCAAAGCTTCCCAGACTCAAAGCTTCCCAGACTCAAAGCTTCCCAGACTCAAAGCTTCCCAGACCCAAAGCTTCCCAGACTCAAAGCTTCCCAGACTCAAAGCTTCCCAGACTCAAAGCTTCCCAGACTCAATTCTTCCCAGACTCAAAGCTCCCCAGACTCAAAGCTTCCCAGACTCAATTCTTCCCAGACTCAAAGCTCCCCAGACTCAAAGCTTCCCAGACTCAATTCTTCCCAGACTCAAAGCTTCCCAGACTAAAAGCTTCCCAGACTCAATTCTTCCCAGACTCAAAGCTCCCCAGACTCAAAGCTTCCCAGACTCAATTCTTCCCAGACTCAAAGCTCCCCAGACTCAAAGCTTCCTATCAGAGATAATTCTATCATTAAAAAACTATGACTTATGTAAACACAGAAGTGCAAGTCTCTCATTAATCTCATTCATTTGCAAAAATGTATTAAGGATTACTGACAGCTAATTAGTGTTGCCACCTGTCGCTAACGACAAGCCAGCTCTCATTTATCTTGTCGACACAAAATACCCCGGCAAA
>NIVC01001438.1:0-5000 GCA_002269645.1 Macrostomum lignano | reverse complement strand
TTCTGTCCAAGAACTCTTTCTTGCAGTGGAAGAGGCTGCATGAAATGCGCTCGTATCGCACCTGACAGGCTGCAGCCAGATCCAGATACTTCAATTCTCACCCCTCTTCGTCCTCTCGTGCCGATCCAATTTCTCTCCCCTCAGCTCCTCGCAGAATAGCAAGAGGAAGGGTTGGCAATCATACTTTTCTTTTTCTTTTTTTTGCTGCTTTTGCAAAAGCAGCCTTTTGCAGACGCAACACAGGCTGCTTATCTTTCTGTTCTGCTGATCTAGATGAACTGCGTTTTTTTGTGGGGAATTTCTATGGGACTCAACGAGCAGAATATCAATTGTATGTAGATAAGGATTAGATTGGGAACAGCTGATTGAAGACTCAGCTTCTCCCAGATTTGTGTTTTCTTCAGGATTATTGAAAACTTTTGATTACCCAGTAATATTTGAGGATTTCCGAGCAGAGTCAGCTTCAGTCACAATGGAGTAGAAGTTCAGACTATGAGTGACAATAGAGTGAAAATCAGACAGTTGAGTGACAATGGAGTGAAAATGCAGACAATTGAGTGACAATGGAATAGAAGTTCAGACAATGAGTGACAATAGAGTGAAAATCAGACAGTTGAGTGACAATGGAGTGAAAATGCAGACAATTGAATGACAATGGAGTGAAAATGCAGCCGATTGGGTCACAATGAAGGGAAAATGCAGACAATTGAATGACAATGGAGTGAAAATGCAATCGATTGAGTCAAAATGAAGGGAAAATGCAGACGATTGATTAAAAATCAGCCTTAAACGGTGCTAAGGAGTACTAAGAGGGTTTTATTCACTTGTTATTTCTACTGTTGCTACGGGAACAACCTAAATAAAAACAACCTCACTCCACCATCTAAAGTCTGAGACAGACGCGGCTGAAGACGCCATCCCGCTGAGGGACCTGGAAGGATCCGCCGATGGCGACGGCTCCGCTCAGCTGCACCTCACAGCTGCTGACCATCCGGAAACTGACGGATTCGAGACTGAAAGGCGCATCGGTAAATGAGGATTCTGATCCCCATCCTCCCCCAGCTGCATCCCAGCTGACAGATGAGAATTCTGATCCTCATTCTCCCCCAGCTGCATCCCAGCTGACAGATGAGGATTCTGATCCTCATTCTCCCCCAGCTGCATCCCAGCTGACAGATGAGAATTCTGATCCCCATTCTCCCCCAGCTGCATCCCAGCTGACAGATGAGGATTCTGATCCCCATTCTCCCCCAGCTGCATCCCAGCTGACAGATGAGAATTCTGATCCTCATTCTCCCCCAGCTGCATCCCAGCTGACAGATGAGGATTCTGATCCCCATTCTCCCCCAGCTGTATCCCAGCTGACAGATGAGGATTCTGATCCCCATTCTCCCCCAGCTGCATCCCAGCTGACAGATGAGGATTCTGATCCCCATTCTCCCCCAGCTGTATCCCAGCTGACAGATGAGGATTCTGATCCCCATTCTCCCCCAGCTGTATCCCAGCTGACAGATGAGGATTCTGATCCCCATTCTCCCCCAGCTGTATCCCAGCTGACAGATGAGGATTCTGATCCCCATTCTCCCCCAGCTGTATCCCAGCTGACAGATGAGGATTCTGATCCTCATTCTCCCCCAGCTGTATCCCAGCTGACAGATGAGGATTCTGATCCCCATTCTCCCCCAGCTGTATCCCAGCTGACAGATGAGGATTCTGATCCCCATTCTCCCCCAGCTGTATCCCAGCTGACAGATGAGGATTCTGATCCCCATTCTCCCCCAGCTGTATCCCAGCTGACAGATGAGGATTCTGATCCCCATTCTCCCCCAGCTGCATCCCAGCTGACAGATGAGGATTCTGATCCCCATTCTCCCCCAGCTGCATCCCAGCTGACAGATGAGGATTCTGATCCCCATTCTCCCCCAGCTGTATCCCAGCTGACAGATGAGGATTCTGATCCCCATTCTCCGCCTCAGACTACGTGCTGGTGTGGGAAGAGGATTTGATCCCACTGGAGGCGACGCGGCGGCAGCGGAGGCGGCCAAGCGGGCGATGTGCCGTCGAAGGTTCGAGTCCAATCTGCGCCGAGCTGGGGTGGAAATTGAGGAAGTGAGTCCGGCGCTTGCCCAGCAACTGCATTCGAGCTGAATCTGTGTGACCCCGAGTGATTGTTTGCTAATCCTTCTTTGGGATTAGCACTGGAGCACGCGATGCGAATGGGTGTCTCGTATTTCAATGAGTCGGCTTAGCTTAGGAGAACAAATATCCTGGCTAGGCATTATTAGCATTGCTGATTGTTCCTCTAGTACGTCGAGTATTTAGTACAAAGTATATTGTGTACTTTATATTTAAGAGCGTGCGAGCCATTTACAATTTAGTTAATATTCAGATTTAGTTATTAGATTACGGTTCAGTTTACGATAATGCGATCGATTATCTCAGGCCCAAGCTAGATCACAAGGTAATTAGTCTATGACTCAAGCTAGATCACCAGATAATTAGTCTGACTCAAGCTAGATCACAATAATAAGATAATTAGTCTATGGTTTAAGCCAGATCACAAGAAAACTAGTTTATGGCCCAAGGTAGCCACGATTACAAGCATTAGCGAAATTGCTATTATATCCTTGGGTGTTCCGGGAAAGAAAATGTATATTTTTTCGATGCAAGTGCTCGTTGTTGTGCCTACCCGAACCAGTATTTGCTCATCTCTTTCCAAATCCGCCTCCTAGGAGACCAGCGCCAGTGAGAAAAAGCGGATGCACTTTTTAAAACTATTTCTCCCGTGGGATGTGATGTGCTACTACGCCGAGGATCTGTGCCTGAGAGCTCCCCTTCAGGTAAGCTTTGCACCGTTGTCTAGTGTCAATTTTTTGGGTGTAGCGCAGGGAAAACTATTTGTTGATTAGGTAAGTCTTGCAAGCTGGGCTCCCAAACCCGAACCTCCCCAAGTTCAAATACGCTGCCAATCCATTCAACCTTTCAGCTACTGAACAATGTGAGAGCAAGCGCGCTTCAATCTCTGTGTCAATTTACTGATTGAGTTCACTTGCCAGACAAACTTTTATTCCTGAGTTGCTATGGTTAAATAGAATTTCTTATTAATGAAAAAGCCAATTGCAAATCGTTATTTTACGAGCTATGCTCCTTCTTTGCTTCACAAACATTTATCGCGGCAAAATTTACTATTTACTGAATTCATCGCAGAAAAGCTTACCATCAATTAAGGGTGTTAAAATGTACATACGGTTAGACAATGTACTTTTGGGTAGAGTTTGAAAGCCGACGAATTCGCGAGGGGTTGAATGTACACACGGCTAGGCAATGTACACTTAACAATGTACACTTAACTTCAGACATACAGATAAAAACTAACCCAGACTATTTTATGCTACAGGAAATGTACTTTAAAAAGAGTAGTGAATCGATTTCAATCGAATTATCAAAAACCACTTAACCAATAAGACTAACCGCCAACGAAACAACCAGAATCCATGCACAAAGTACAAGGCCTCCATACACGACGTATTTATACCTTTTCTAATCTAATGCACAAATATATGCATCCTTATGGTATTTTTTGTTAACTATATTGAATTGAATTCATCTCAATGTTTCATTATCTTCAACGATTCGCTTTGAGTGGACACATTACCATCGGCACAGTTTCATATCGCACCAGTTTTTTTATCAGAACACCTGAAGCGCTTTCGACCGATAAATAATTTAAGCTCTATGCTTCTTTCTCCAAATAATAAAATAACGATTGAGCCCTAATTAAAGTTCCTACGCTTTTCAGGCCAGGCACAATCCGACAGAGAATTGGTCCGGTCAGGTTCTTCGTCATCTGCGCATACCGAACGTCATGGACCAGGTGGTGCCAAACCAGCCGCCCGATTATTACACCTGCCCGTTTAGAAAGTCCAAGCTGAACAAGTGAGTGCCGTCAGTTTTTATCATTAATTTAGAACTGGCCTTGGGAATTAAGAATAGGCTACCTGGAGGAATTTAGAATTGGCTAGTACCAGGGGGGGGGTTAAAATAAACTGCAAGTGGGAATTTAGAATGAGTATAGCTGGGTAATTTCGAATAGGCTACCTGGGTAATTTAGAATGAGCATACCTGGGGGAATTTCGAATAGGCTACCTGGGGGATTTAGAATAGGATACCAGGGGATTTAGAATAGGCAACCTGGGGAATTTTGAATAGGCTACCTGGAGAATTTAGAATAGGCTACCTGGGGGATTTAGAATAGGCTACCTGGGGGATTTAGAATAGGCTACCTGGGGAGTTAGAATAAGCTACCTCGGGAATGTAGAATAAGCTACCTCGGGAATGTAGAATAAGCTACCTCGGGAATGTAGAATAAGCTACCTCGGGAATGTAGAATAAGCTACCTCGGGAATGTAGAATAAGCTACCTCGGGAATGTAGAATAAGCTACCTCGGGAATGTAGAATAAGCTACCTCGGGAATGTAGAATAAGCTACCTCGGGAATTTCGGACAGGCTACTTGGGGAATTTAGAATAGGCTATACCTACCTGTGGAATTTAGAATAAGCTACCTAGGGAATTTACAACAGGCTACCTGGGGAATTTAGAATAGGCTACTTGGGTAATGGGAATGTGGAATACGCTACCTGGGGAATTTAAAATAGCCTACCTAGGAATTAAGAATGATCTACTGGGGAATTTAGAACTATCTACTGCCTACTTAGGGATTTACCACTCCCCTCTGCCCCATCCCAATGTGCCAATCTTTCACAAAGTTTTAGTCACGCCAATATCTAACAGAACAGCCCTCAGCCCACTTCAAGCTCAAGAATGCACGGCTGAATGGCCAGAGTTCCAAGCTTTGACCAAAATATGCCCATGGGATGAGGAAGAAGTCTCTTTTAGACTCGGCTTCCCATTCTGCTTTTATCATTCTCATTTTCATCCTCGCCTGTGCATAGCGAATGAGGCTTGCTTCTCCCATCCGCCTCCCCCAGCAACTAAGAC
>NIVC01001437.1:0-52295 GCA_002269645.1 Macrostomum lignano | reverse complement strand
ACACTAGATGACTACTGTCAGAAAAAATGATATTCACGTCTGTCAGTTGCAAAAATTTTGTTATAATTGACTTTAAAATCGAAAAACGTGATTTGTGCAAAAACAACCTATATGAGCACACAATAGGGGAAAAATTTATTGATTTTCGTCTATGAGGTTCTTAGCTTCCAAGAGCACTATTTGCCAGTAAACACGTACAGATGACTGCTATCTCGTTAGTGTGCGAAAATTCGTATTTTTACGCTAATAACATTTACCGAATTACGATTACGGTTCCGGTGTTATGCGTTTTTTTGCTATATTTCACGCTGCCATTTATTAACGATGCTACGCCAGGCCTTCAGTGTGGTGTCAATAGTTAGCATTTAAAAAGTGCTTTAATTTGAGTGTATGTTCGCTGGCATTGCACGATGCGTTGTACACCTCAGGCCAGGTCACGTGACTTGCTGGAAATGAAATAATGACTTTGTACCTATACTAAGGATAGGTGAAGCATAAGAATGACCCATATTAGTACTTATTAGAAACATCTAGATGAATACTCTCAGAAAAAGTGACATTCACGTCTGTCAGTTGCAAAAAAAATTTTTAATTGACTCTCAAAATCGAAAAACGTGATTTTGTGCAAAAACAACCCATTTGAGCACTACATAGGGCGGAAAATATATTAATTTTCGCTATGAGGTTCTTAGCTTCCAAGAGCACTATTGTGCCCAGTAAACACGTACAGATGACTGCCATCTTCGTTAGTGTGCGAAAATTCGTATTTTGACGCTATTAACATTTTACCGAATTACGAGGTTCCGGTACTATGCGTTTTTTTGCTATATTTCACGCTGCCATTTATTAACTATCCTACGCCAGGCCTTCAGTGTAGTGTCAATAAATAGCATTTAGCAAGTGCTTTAAGATGACATCATGCGCATTGCGTTGCGTAAAAGTGTGGGTCCACAGTTTCGTAACAAGTTAAAATGACCTGATTTCGCAAAAATCTTTAAAACAAAAAATACCAAATAGGTAACTAAAAAGCCTTTTGAAACTGAATAAAAAATGCACATAAAAGTGCTATTTTGTAACGTAAAAAGTCTTGCGTCCTGCAAAAATCTTCTATGGTGACTTTTTGGAGCCGTGAAGTGTAAAAACGTGCGCATTTTTAAAGCTGTTGAACTTACTTTTTGAGGTATATTTTGAAAATAGGCATTTTATAAATTGTATAACAAAATTTAATTGAAGAAAGCAATAAGGTAAAATAGAATTCGAAATTATTTAATTTTGAAATAATTAAACTGTACATTTCAGTCGTTCTGTTCCTTATAATTTCTACAAAAATTTAAATTTAAATCGGTTATGTTAACAGTAGTTTATTGCTGTAGGACAAATTTGACCCCAAATTTTCAAAGCAACTTATCTAAGCAAACGCTATCTAAATCTGAAATATTTTCAAGCTTCAATCTGTAGCTATAATATTCGGTTTTGTTACGCTATTTATTCGTATCCTACTACATTATATATAATTATTGTACAATATATTATATTCTACAAGTACAAGTTTTAATTGTAATATATTCAATTGTTATCAGTTTTACACTGTAAGTGTAAGCTTCAAATTTTATTTGAAATATAACTGAAGTATAGTACTTTAATATTATTTTATAGCTAATTAATTGTATTCTGCCAAATATTTACGTTTTTTTTCTCTGCTTTGCTTTTTGCTCCATATTTTTATAAATTATAGTCATATTTACATATATCTTTTAAAAGTACTCATCCTTTCACATTTTATTTTGTAGTTATCAGTCAAATTTAACTTGAATTTTCCTTTTGTTTGCATAATTTTGACTTAAGACTTTAGTTTTGAAGTAAGTATTCTTTTTATTTCTTCATATGTTTAGCATAGTACAAATATCTGTAGTACTCTGCTTAATGGTAGAAGTTTGTGGACACTTTTTATAAATTCTGCTCAATTTATTATAAATTTAGCATTTTTGCTAGACAATATATACATGCCAATGCTCCTTATATCAAGCAATGCTTGAAAGTGCTAGACACTTAGTTTATGGTGAATTTTTACCAAGGGATGTTTTTTTGCTGATATAGAATTCCTAGAAGCATGTACAAAAACATGGAATATGCCTGAAAAAACTCTAGAAAATTTTTTTTTCTAACAAACGAGACCGAGATAAGATGTCCCGGAGACTCCCCCAACGTAAAATCAACGTTTTAGAAAATAAAATTGATGCAGAGTTAAAACCACTTGAGATGAAACCATGTGTGACCCCTCTATGGACGTAAAACATTTAGGGCTACAAGATGTGTGACGTGAAAGTTCCATAGCAACGCGTCTTGGTTGCCATGGCAACAAAAAAGTGACTTTTTTTAGACCCGTCCAAATCTTGAATCTCAAAAAATAAGGATTCACAATATGGAGTCAAAAATTGATTGAACCCAACTTTTGGCGAATTTTCAGACCTTCAAGACACTGATTGGTTATTTTCCGCTAAATGCTTACCTTGATAGGTAATTCTGTAAAAGTGTGTTTTTTAAGTGTCAAAAAATGCGCATTTTTATCAACTTTCAACTGACGCAGCTCAAAGGTCGCGCGTCAGCGCGACCTTTGAGCTGCGTCATTCTAACAATGGCACCTGGGACTCTTACATGACGCACGACTTTAACCAAGATACTCACTTTAACTGTACATTCGCACCTGTTAATTACATTCGAATATTCGACGGGTAGGTATTCGAACCGAAATAAAGGAAATTCAACCTTGTTGCGAGACTCTAAAAAGTACATGAATGCGGTCATTTAGGTAAGATCTACATGTTTATAATACATTTTGAGCCGTTTCGTTGCACTGACTCTGAGCCATACACTGCTAAAGTCGATAAACGTGATTTAGGCTATTTTTATGTATTTTTCATGATACAAATGTACAAAAAATAAGAAACGACGACATGCTAGGAAAATCAGACTTTTTAGGCAAGGTGCACAACTAAATTGCGCACAATATGTATATTTTGAAATTTCGTCTTAGTTTATTGAAGTCGCTGCCGGTACAGAAATGTACTTTAACGACGGTACGGGGGGCTTGCATATCGAACATACTTTTTAGCCTGTAACTTTTGAGCGGATTACCGGAGCGCGACGCGCTTGGTGTCATTGAACTACATTTTAGATGTACTTTAATTTGAATGTATGTTCGCTGTCATTGCACGATGCGTTGTACACCTCAGGTCAGGTCACGTGACTTGCTGGAAATGAAATAATGACTTTGTACCTATACTAAGGATAGGTGAAGCGTAAGAATGAACCAAAATTTGTACTTATTAGAAACACCTAGATGACTACTGTCAGAAAAAATGATATTCACGTCTGTCAGTTGCAAAATTTTGTTATAATTGACTTTTAAAATCGAAAAACGTGATTTTGTGCAAAAACAACCTATATGAGCACACATAGGGTGAAAAATTTATTGATTTTCGCTATGAGGTTCTTAGCTTCCAAGAGCACTATTGTGCCCAGTAAACACGTACAGATGACTGCTATCTTCGTTAGTGTGCGAAAATTCGTATTTTTACGCTAATAACATTTACCGAATTACGAGGTTCCGGTGTTATGCGTTTTTTTGCTATATTTCACGCTGCCATTTATTAACGATGCTACGCCAGGCCTTCAGTGTGGTGTCAATAGTTAGCATTTAAAAAGTGCTTTAATTTGAGTGTATGTTCGCTGGCATTGCACGATGCGTTGTACACCTCAGGCCAGGTCACGTGACTTGCTGGAAATGAAATAATGACTTTGTACCTATACTAAGGATAGGTGAAGCATAAGAATGACCCATATTAGTACTTATTAGAAACATCTAGATGAATACTCTCAGAAAAAGTGACATTCACGTCTGTCAGTTGCAAAAAAAATTTTTAATTGACTCTCAAAATCGAAAAACGTGATTTTGTGCAAAAACAACCCATTTGAGCACTACATAGGGCGGAAAATATATTAATTTTCGCTATGAGGTTCTTAGCTTCCAAGAGCACTATTGTGCCCAGTAAACACGTACAGATGACTGCCATCTTCGTTAGTGTGCGAAAATTCGTATTTTGACGCTATTAACATTTTACCGAATTACGAGGTTCCGGTACTATGCGTTTTTTTGCTATATTTCACGCTGCCATTTATTAACTATCCTACGCCAGGCCTTCAGTGTAGTGTCAATAAATAGCATTTAGCAAGTGCTTTAAGATGACATCATGCGCATTGCGTTGCGTAAAAGTGTGGGTCCACAGTTTCGTAACAAGTTAAAATGACCTGATTTCGCAAAAATCTTTAAAACAAAAAATACCAAATAGGTAACTAAAAAGCCTTTTGAAACTGAATAAAAAATGCACATAAAAGTGCTATTTTGTAACGTAAAAAGTCTTGCGTCCTGCAAAAATCTTCTATGGTGACTTTTTGGAGCCGTGAAGTGTAAAAACGTGCGCATTTTTAAAGCTGTTGAACTTACTTTTTGAGGTATATTTTGAAAATAGGCATTTTATAAATTGTATAACAAAATTTAATTGAAGAAAGCAATAAGGTAAAATAGAATTCGAAATTATTTAATTTTGAAATAATTAAACTGTACATTTCAGTCGTTCTGTTCCTTATAATTTCTACAAAAATTTAAATTTAAATCGGTTATGTTAACAGTAGTTTATTGCTGTAGGACAAATTTGACCCCAAATTTTCAAAGCAACTTATCTAAGCAAACGCTATCTAAATCTGAAATATTTTCAAGCTTCAATCTGTAGCTATAATATTCGGTTTTGTTACGCTATTTATTCGTATCCTACTACATTATATATAATTATTGTACAATATATTATATTCTACAAGTACAAGTTTTAATTGTAATATATTCAATTGTTATCAGTTTTACACTGTAAGTGTAAGCTTCAAATTTTATTTGAAATATAACTGAAGTATAGTACTTTAATATTATTTTATAGCTAATTAATTGTATTCTGCCAAATATTTACGTTTTTTTTCTCTGCTTTGCTTTTTGCTCCATATTTTTATAAATTATAGTCATATTTACATATATCTTTTAAAAGTACTCATCCTTTCACATTTTATTTTGTAGTTATCAGTCAAATTTAACTTGAATTTTCCTTTTGTTTGCATAATTTTGACTTAAGACTTTAGTTTTGAAGTAAGTATTCTTTTTATTTCTTCATATGTTTAGCATAGTACAAATATCTGTAGTACTCTGCTTAATGGTAGAAGTTTGTGGACACTTTTTATAAATTCTGCTCAATTTATTATAAATTTAGCATTTTTGCTAGACAATATATACATGCCAATGCTCCTTATATCAAGCAATGCTTGAAAGTGCTAGACACTTAGTTTATGGTGAATTTTTACCAAGGGATGTTTTTTTGCTGATATAGAATTCCTAGAAGCATGTACAAAAACATGGAATATGCCTGAAAAAACTCTAGAAAATATGCACTAAATCCAAGAAAAAATGTTGAAAGCACAAAAACTACATGGCACACACCGCCTATATGCCAGTATATTATGCTGCAGCATATTAATCCACAATCCAGTAGCAGTGCTAGTGTTCGTAGTTTAACTAAATTTGCCACCAGAAAAGAGTTGAGTTAACTTGGTAAAGAGTAGCATGTTTTCTGTGTTTAGCTAATTAGTTTCTTTATCATTCTGAAATATTTACTAACATGTTTATTTAGACAGGATGGGCAACGACAAAAACAGCATCAAGGACAACACTAGCATTAACAAGGATACAAGTGCTTCTTCTGTTGCTGCCAATAGTAAGTTTTGTACATTTGTTGCAACTTGCAGGTGATAGGTGCTACTTTCAGGAATAGTTTCAAAGCAATCCTACCTTTATTATTAATATTCACACCTTAGGAAACCAGCTTTTACTAGCATTCTTGGCTGCCCATTTGGGCAACAGACAAACTAAAAAGTTCCTGCACTACACAATTTATTTACCAAACAATAAATCTCAATTGTTCACACTATAACTCACACTGAATAGTTCACAGGTAATTCTGTAAAAAAGTGTTTTTCAGATGTCTAAAAATGTGAATTTTTCAAACTCTTAACTGACGCAGCTCAAATCAATAGTTCACACTCAATAGTTTAGATTGAATAGTTTCGCCTGAATAGTTTTGACAGACAGAATAATTTCAACTGAATAGTTACAACTGAATAGTTTAGACTTAATAATCTTGACTGAGTAGTTTTGACTGAATAGTGTGAACTCAATAGTTTCGACTGAGTAGTTTCGACTGAATAGTTTCGACAAAGGGAATAAATTCAATTGGAATCTGACCTTGTTTGACAGATCATTAAAATAATTATAGAAACTCTATTTTCGAATGTTTAACACCCTTAGAATTTGAGCAGATTTAAGAAATTTTGACCACTGTATAATCAGTGCAAAATCTGCAATAGTTTAGAAAAAACGCTATCAAAATTGATCAAGAATGGCACGCTCTAGAGCGAAATAGATGGACAGACATATATATATATATATATATATAGGTAGATTTATAAATTTCTTTTTTACTGTGACTTTAAACAGGTGCGAAAAAGTGCGGACGGCCGAAGAAGAAAAACTGGAGCCGCTCCAAGAATAATATTAAAGTTGCTGCTGTCGGTGATTTAACTGCTGGCGAAGAACAGATTCAAGAGCCAGATGTACAACCGGAAGCTGCTGCTGCCTCTTCTATTGCCGCTGCTGGGACTAAAGCTGGTGCTTCTGCTGATGCTGCTGCTAAAACTGAGTCTGTGATTAAGCTGGACGAGGCTGGTCTGGCTGCCCTGCTAGCTGAACATGATGCTGCTCTGGCCGACGCTCTGGCTGCTTCGGAATACCCCGTGGTCGAAGGTGATGCTGAAGTGCCCAATTCTGGTGCTGCTTACAATGAGCAACTTATAGGCTACTTGAGTGCTGGTGAGAGTTTTATTTTTTATTGAATTTCTATGCATAGTACAAGTTAATTTTCTTTCTTACATCTGACTTTGCTTGCGAATATTGAAAATTAGATTTTAGTGTTTACGACTTGTGCAAAATACAATTAATGCTCAATTCCTTAAAATTATCATACCTCACTGTTTAAGAGTTGTATTCTTTTACAGATGAAACAGGTGCTACTGCAATGGATTTTGCCGAAGGTCATGTAACTGCTGCTGTACAAGTCCAACCTGTATGGGTTCCTTTTTCTTCGTGTCGCGTTGAGAATGTACGAGGTGACGGCAACTGTTTTTTCACGGCCATATTGAGACAATTACAAGAACTGCCAGGTTTTTCCGCCTATCAATCGCTAAGCGTAGAAGATTTTCGAGATGCGGTTGCTGCAGAATTCGAGCAATGGGTGCATCGCGATGTCAATAATCAGGAAAGAATTATGCAAACAGGACTGAATTGGGAAAAAGTGCGCGACGATACAAGGCGTCCCCGTATGTACGTGCCATGCGGAGTTCCAGAACTAATTGGTGAACTGTTGCGGCTAGAAGTGTTTATTTATCAGTCAAACATGCTTAATCTAGCGCGGCCTGGCCATTATTCCCGACCGAATATTGGAGAACGTTTGGCTACTATTCGATTGTTGTTTAATCCTGGTAGTCAACACTACGAAATCGTTCGTGTCAATGATTTGGAAGTTAATGAAGCAAGCTCAGTTCGGCCGACTGGCCAAGGAGATTTGAGCGCCAAGAATGTGGAAATGCCCCCTCTCAACGAGAATGTTCATGTTGTCGAAGATCCTGTTGTAATGATGCCACCTCCAGCTCCACCAATGACGCCTTTTGAAAAGGTTGCAGACTGGACCCGAGTTCAAAGTAGGCATTGGAAGGGACGTTGTAGAAATCAAGCAAAGTCCTTGGAAAATAATACGAGTTTGTTTGCGCATCCGAATTCATATGAAGTGCTTCGGGATCGGAACAACTCTGTCTGGAATTGGAATGTCGATCTTGACGCGGAGGATAGCGCAGAGTCAGTTGAAATTGAGCATGTGTCAGAGTCAGTTAAAAGTGATCGTGTGTCAGAGTCCGTGCCATCAAATGTTCCGCGGCGCAGTCGGCGTAAAAAGGATGTTGGGAAGGCAAGTTGCGCTACGCGTCGGAGTAGTCGACTGAGCGCTAAAGCAAACACATTAGAGTCTGTGTCTGTTGCAGCCTCTAGTGTATCTGGTCAGAGCTTATTGAGAAGAAGCAGTCGCACTCGGAGAGCACCATGTTGCAGTTGCATCGGTTGTGGCGACTCAGTTTCGGCGGTTTCAAGCGTTTCTTGCCATTTGGAAAAAGGAAGAGGTCGAGAAAAGAAGAGCGACGTTGTACCAAGTGCTCCTACTCGTCGCAGCGAGCGTTTGAAAAACCAGCAGCAAGTGGTCAACTATGCAAATTCTTTACCACGGAAACAGAGATTGACAAACGCAGAAAATCATATCTGCGAACCCGTTCGATCGTCGCCTAGGAAGACGGCACCTTTGCAGCAGGAGCAGCAAGATAAACGTCAGTCTGATAATATTCCAGCTACTTCTACGTATTCATCACCACGAAAGACACGTGCTACTCAGGAGAAGCCTGATGAAGCGATCCGTTCGTCACCCAGAAAGCGGCCTACAATGGAGCAGCAGCCAGCTAAAGAAAATGTTCCGCAGAGCAGCACTTCAGAAGAGAGCGCTCAAGATGCTCCAATTGTTGAAGATGAAATCGGAGATCCTAATCTGCCAAAGTGCCTTCGCAATCCGTTCACAGACCAGTTCAAAAAGATGAGGCAAGACTTTTTCAATGAAAACATAACAAAAGTATCACATTTGAAACAGTGCTACGTGTGTAGGGAAAAGTTTCCTGGAAAATATTTTAGCATCGATTCTGAAGACATGTGCGATCGTTGTTTCAGAGATGACAATGAGCCGAAATCGTTTAGCCAAGAAAACAATGCGATTCCGATGTTGGAGCAGCCAGAAGATTTGCAAGATTTGAGTGTAGCAGAGCAAATGTTGATTTCGCCAGTTTTGTCGGTTATTGTTGTGGTACAAATTTTTCCCCAAAAGCAAACAAAATCGAGAGGACACGGAATCATGTTGCCTCAAGATCAGTCGCACGTTTTGCGAGAGCTGCCAAGACGATCTCTGCCAGTTGTTTTAATGTACGACGAAAGAGCCCGTGTTCAGCCTGGAGAAGCGCAAAGCGGCACAATGAACAATTTGCGAGTTCGACGCGACAAAGTGACTAATGCGATGCGCTATTTAATGGCAAACAACAAGTACTTTAGACAGTATCAGGTTTCAATGAATAATGATGCGTTGCTACATCTGCCTGAAGATGGTTATGCTCATCAAGTAGAAGGTATGATTGTCGAAATGCAGTCTGACAATGAAGTGAATTTCGAGGCGGCACAGCAAGAAGGCGGCTCAGCCAGAGCTGAGCGATTGCAGCAACAAGTAGAAAAAAATGCGGACGAGACGAACGAGCTCGAGGAAACAATTAGTTCGCTGTTGGAGACTCCTTTGCGTCGATTGGAATCGGCAGTACGAGACAAATTTTTGAGTGAAAAATTGAAATGGCCAGCAAGAAGCAACGAGCCGGTAAACGAATTTCAGGATGAAGGATATTTTACATTGGCTTATCCTCATCTCTTTCCGGATGGAGCAGGAGATTATAGTACGCCACGTAATTTTGGACTAAGTTTGGGCGACTATGCAAAGCATTTGATGCAATTCCGGTGTCCAAGATTTCGTACCGATTTGCGGTTTAAATTTTACATTGAAAATATGGTGATGCGTTGGAGGGCGCTGGAAGTTGGTCGCGTGTTTGTACACGACAACAAGTATGCTGGATTAAGTGCCAAGGAAATGATTGAAGCACTAAATGACCCGGCAGTATTGGCTAGCGTGTCAGTTCGAGCATCAGATTTGCGAGGCACAAGCGCTTATTGGCAGAGTAAAGGACGGCAATTGGAAGCCATGATTCGAACGCTTGGTGTTCCTCATTTTTTCGTGACACTATCGGCAGCAGATGTACATTGGCCAGAGTTGCAGCATGCCTGGGGAATCGATGCAGAGCAATATGAAAGCAATGTAGAACTAAGAGCAGAAATGTTGTCAAAGTTGCAAAAAGATCCCGGAATGGCAGACACTGTGTTTTGGTTGCGATTTGAAACATGTTTGAAACGTTTTTTGGTCGAGCACTGGAAAGTAAACGATTATTGGTTTCGCATAGAATATCAGAGTCGCGGAAGTCCACACGTTCACGGTTGCATTTGGATGCCAGATGGTGTTGATGTGACATCGAATACATTGAATGCAGAAGAATTGACGAGCTTTGTTGACAAGTACATCTGTAGTTGGAATTTGGCCATGGACGAATCGGATTATGGAAATCAAGTTTTGAATGGCAGTTTAGCAGGTCAAGGTCATCCAGCTCAACTGAAACCGGAAGAGATTGAAAATGACAAGCAAGATTTGCAGTTAATTTCGCATTTGACAGAGAGGCACACTATTTGCAGTAAAAAGTGCTTGCGAACAGTAAAAGGCAAACAAGAGTGCCGATTCAAGTATCCGCGCGAGCCGCAGGAAAAGACTGTTGCAAAGCGAGTATCCCGTTTAAATTGGCAAGTTGAGACGCAGCGCAACGACGAGCGAATGATTTCTCACAGTCCGCAGTTGCTGTGCATGTGGAGAGCCAATGTCGATGTTCAAATGATTTCGTCCGTGAAGAATTTGATTCGCTATTTGATCAAGTATGCGACAAAAAGCGAAAAGGAGTCGGATTATATGGCGGAGCTGACAAAGCGTCTTCATAAGGAGTTGGAAGATAATGCAGAACAGAATGCCGATAACAATTTTCAGCGTAGCAACACTGCAAGGCGTGTTGTACAACAACACTTGATGGCGCAAGTTGGAGCGCGTGATTATTCGGCGCAAGAGGCAATGCATTTGCTATTGCAGACGTCAATGTACAAGGGTTCGCGAGAATTTGTTTTTGTTCAGACTGGCGAAACCCGCGCAGTGGAGGAAAAGGGTGTTTGCAGGAATAGTTGCGACAAGTATTCAAAGCGTGCAAAGAATTTGGAAAATGTAACAATGTTTCGTTTCTTTTCCGACTACTGTCTCAGCCCTAATGGGAGGTGCACAAAAAGGCCGAAACAAGTAGTTTTGCTAATCAGTCCATTTTTTCGACCGAATGAGCAATCAGACGAAAGACGCGAAGGCTATTATCGGCAGCAGGTTTTGTTGTACAGTTGTTGGCGAAATGAGCGAGAAGCCAAAGGTTTGCACACAAGCTGGCAGCAAGCGTACGAAGCCATGCCTGCTGAGAATCGATGCGAGCTGCAGCTGCCCAATTTGGACGATTTGCGCAACGACGAAGCTGACGAAGAAGTCGAAGCAGTTGCGGAGCTACCCGAAATGACCAACGCAAATGCGCAATCTGCTGCTCAGCCAACTTATGAGCACGAAGAGCAAGAAGATTGGATGGTTGCAGTGGGGGCACTTCATCGCGAGAGAAATCTATTGGCCTGTCCAGAAGATCAATTGCCAAAGCCGCCAGAAAATTTTGACTGGAGCGCAGCTAGTGGCGGCCAGTTTCCAACGGTTGGAGAAGCAAAGGCGTTTTTAAGTAGCGACCTAAAACTTGGCGCAAGAGAGGTCGCTGACATGCCGATAAACAGTGTTGAATCGCTTAATGTTCGGCAGCGAGAAATGTACAACCTAATTGAAAGTCATTTGCAGCTTTCAAGACTAGCCGAAGAAAACCAAGGCGAAAAGCCGGAGCCTCTCAAAGCAATTTTGTATGGTAGCGCTGGAACTGGAAAAAGCTACTTGATTTCTACATTGCGTCGGTTGATTGGAGAATCAAGATGCAGAATTATGGCATCAACAGGCGTAGCCGCTTTCAATATTGCAGGCGAAACTTTGCACTCGGCTTTGAAATTGAATGTAAATTTTAGTGCTGGTGTTGGCAAGAAATCCCTAATGGAGATGCAAGAGCAGTGGAAAGATGTGCGCTACATTTTTATTGACGAATTTAGCATGCTTGGCCAAAGGTTACTCCGTAAGGTGGATGCTCGTTTGCGCGAATTGTTTCCAGAACACAGTAAACAGAGTTTTGGTGGTCGATCTGTAATCCTAATTGGCGACGTGTTTCAATTGCCTCCAGTTTTGGACACGCAACTGTACGTTTACAATCCAAATCAAAAGAAGCACGATATATTGAAATCTGAAGGCTATAAATTGTACATGGAGTTCAAAAAGGTTGTGCATCTGACAGAACAAGTCCGACAAGCAAACGATACGGAATTCGCCCAGTTGTTGGATAAACTTCGCGAAGGCAAGGCCGACGAAGCCTGCTGGAATTCGTTGATGAACAATTGTCGCGTCTATGCTCCCGACCTTTTGCCTGAAGGTTTCCAAAGCGGGTGTACATTTTTATATCACACTAACGAGGATGTGAGAAATCGCAACTACATGCTATTGGGAAAGATGGTTTCCGAATTGAATCCTGTGCGGCAAATTAACGCAATTTGTAAAGGAGACGAAGCAAAATTGTGTGGCAAAAAGAAGGAACATAAAAAATCGGATACGAATCTGGAGAAGCGACTCTATTTGTGTATTGGTGCTCGAGTAATGCTAACTAGAAATCTGTCAGTACGCAATGGACTTGTGAATGGATCAGTTGGAACTGTACGAGGAATTTGCTACGCTCCTGGAAGGCAATCACCAAAGGATTGGCCAGATTGTATTTGGGTTGAATTTGACAATTATTCTGGCCCAGCAATGGGGGCAATTGTACAAGATAATCGTGCAATTCGTGTAGTGCCAATTCTGTCAGTAACGAATGAAAAGTTTAAAGGAGGAGCCCAATTGTCGCGTCAACAATTTCCACTACGATTGGCTTGGGCTAGTACGATTCACAAGAGCCAAGGACTTACAATTCCAAAAGCGTACGTGGCGTTTAGCAAAGGAGGCGCCAGGAAAGCTATTCCAGCTGGATTATTTTATACTGCGGTGAGTAGAGTTCGTGCATTTGCAGATTTGCGAGTATCAAGTTGCGATTACAACAATTTCGTGAGCCTTTTTTCTGCACAAAAAGTGCAGACGCAGTTGCATGAGCAAAAGCGTTTGCTGAGAATGTGCTCATCCGCGAATTCTGATAGCCGCTAACTTGCTATTCTAAAGTCGGCAACTATTTAGTCAGCAACTATCCATCCAGTCAGCATCCGTCCAGTCAGCAGCCGTCAGTCAGCAACAATCCAGTCAGCAACCATCCAGTCAGCAACCATCCAGTCAGCAAACATCCATCCAGTCAGCAACCATTCGTCCAGTCAGCATCCATCCAGTCAGCAACCATCCAGTCAGCAACCATCCAGTCAGCATCCGTCCAGTCAGCAGCCATCCAGTCAGCAACCGTCCATCCAGTCAGCAACAATCCAGTCAGCAATCATCCAGTCAGCAACCATCCAGTCACAACCATCCAGTCAGCAGTCATCCAGTCAGCAACCATCCGTCCAGTCAGCAACCATCCGTCCAGTCAGCAATCATCCGTCCAGTCAGCGACCATCCAGTCGGCAACCATCCAGTCACAACCATACGTCCAGTCAGCAACCATCCAGTCAGCAACCATCCAGTCAGCAACCATCCATCCATTCAGCAACCATCCAGTCAGCAACCATCCAGTCAGCAACCATCCAGTCAGCAACCATTCGTCCAGCAACCATCCATCCAGTCAGCAACAATCCAGTCAGCAACCATCCAGTCAGCAAACATCCATCCAGTCAGCAACCATTCGTCCAGTCAGCATCCATCCAGTCAGCAACCATCCAGTCAGCAACCATCCAGTCAGCATCCGTCCAGTCAGCAGCCATCCAGTCAGCAACCGTCCATCCAGTCAGCAACAATCCAGTCAGCAATCATCCAGTCAGCAACCATCCAGTCACAACCATCCAGTCAGCAGTCATCCAGTCAGCAACCATCCGTCCAGTCAGCAACCATCCGTCCAGTCAGCAATCATCCGTCCAGTCAGCGACCATCCAGTCGGCAACCATCCAGTCACAACCATACGTCCAGTCAGCAACCATCCAGTCAGCAACCATCCAGTCAGCAACCATCCATCCATTCAGCAACCATCCAGTCAGCAACCATCCAGTCAGCAACCATCCAGTCAGCAACCATTCGTCCAGCAACCATCCATCCAGTCAGCAACAATCCAGTCAGCAACCATCCAGTCAGCAACCATCCAGTCAGCAACCATCCGTCCAGTCAGCAACCATCCAGTCAGCAGCCATCCTGTCAGCAGCCATCCAGTCAGCAGCCATCCAGTCAGCAACCGTCCATCCAGTCAGCACCCATCCAGTCAACAACCATCCAGTCAGCGACCATCCAGTCAGCAACCATCCAGTCAGCAACCATCCAGTCAACAACAGTCCATCCAGTCAGCAAACATCCATCCAGTCAGCAACCATCCAGTCAACAACAGTCCATCCAGTCAGCAACCATCCATCCAGTCAGCAACAATCCAGTCACAACCATACATCCAGTCAGCAACCATCCAGTCAGCAACCATCCGTCCAGTCAGCAACCATCCAGTCAGCAGCCATCCTGTCAGCAGCCATCCAGTCAGCAGCCATCCAGTCAGCAACCATCCATCCAGTCAGCACCATCCAGTCAACAACCATCCAGTCAGCGACCATCCAGTCAGCAACCATCCAGTCAGCAACCATCCAGTCAGCAAACATCCATCAGTCAGCAACCAATCATCCAGTCAACAACAGTCCATCAAGTCAGCAACAATCCAGTCACAACCATACATCCAGTCAGCAACCATCCAGTCAGCAACCGTCCATCCAGTCAGCAACAATCCAGTCAGCAACAATCCAGTCAGCAACCGTCCATCCAGTCAGCAACAATCCAGTCAGCAACAATCCAGTCAGCAACCGTCCATCCAGTCAGCAACAATCCAGTCAGCAACCACCATCCAGTCAGCAACCATCCAGTCAACAACAGTCCATCCAGTCAGCAAACATCCATCCAGTCAGCAACCATCCAGTCAACAACAGTCCATCCAGTCAGCAACCATCCATCCAGTCAGCAACAATCCAGTCACAACCATACATCCAGTCAGCAACCATCCAGTCAGCAACCATCCGTCCAGTCAGCAACCATCCAGTCAGCAGCCATCCTGTCAGCAGCCATCCAGTCAGCAGCCATCCAGTCAGCAACCGTCCATCCAGTCAGCACCCATCCAGTCAACAACCATCCAGTCAGCGACCATCCAGTCAGCAACCATCCAGTCAGCAACCATCCAGTCAGCAAACATCCATCCAGTCAGCAACCATCCAGTCAACAACAGTCCATCAAGTCAGCAACCAATCATCCAGTCAGCAACAATCCAGTCAGCAACAATCCAGTCAGCAACAATCCAGTCACAACCATACATCCAGTCAGCAACCATCCAGTCAGCAACCGTCCATCCAGTCAGCAACAATCCAGTCAGCAACAATCCAGTCAGCAACCGTCCATCCAGTCAGCAACTATCCAGTCAGCAACCATCCATCCAGTCAGCAACCGTCCAGTCAGCAACCATCCAGTCAGCAATCATCCATCCAGTCAGCAACCATCCAGTCAACAACCGTCCATCCAGTCAGCAACCATCCAGTCAACAACCATCCAGTCAGCGACCATCCAGTCAGCAACCATCCAGTCAGCAACCATCCAGTCAGCAACCATCCAGTCAGCAAACATCCATCCAGTCAGCAACCATCCAGTCAACAACAGTCCATCCAGTCAGCAACCATCCATCCAGTCAGCAACAATCCAGTCACAACCATACATCCAGTCAGCAACCATCCAGTCAGCAACCGTCCATCCAGTCAGCAACAATCCAGTCAGCAACAATCCAGTCACAACCATACATCCAGTCAGCAACCATCCAGTCAGCAACCGTCCATCCAGTCAGCAACAATCCAGTCAGGAACAATCCAGTCAGCAACCATCCAGTCAGCAACCATCCAGTCAGCAACCGTCCATCCAGTCAGCAACAATCCAGTCACAACCATCCGTCCAGTCAGCAACCATCCAGTCAGCAAACATCCATCCAGTCGGAAACCATCCAGGCAGCAACCATCTAGTCAGCAACCATCCATCGAGTCAGCAACCGTCCAGTCAGCAACCATCCAGTCAGCAGCCATCCTGTCAGCAGCCATCCAGTCAGCAAACATTCATCCAGTCAGCAACCATCCATCCAGTCAGCACCCATCCAGTCAACAACCATCCAGTCAGCGACCATCCAGTCAGCAACCATCCAGTCAGCAACCATCCAGTCAGCAAACATCCATCCAGTCAGCAACCATCCAGTCAGCAAACATCCATCCAGTCAGCAACCATCCAGTCAACAACAGTCCATCAAGTCAGCAACCAATCATCCAGTCAGCAACAATCCAGTCAGCAACAATCCAGTCAGCAACAATCCAGTCACAACCATACATCCAGTCAGCAACCATCCAGTCAGCAACCGTCCATCCAGTCAGCAACAATCCAGTCAGCAACAATCCAGTCAGCAACCGTCCATCCAGTCAGCAACTATCCAGTCAGCAACCATCCATCCAGTCAGCAACCGTCCAGTCAGCAACCATCCAGTCAGCAATCATCCATCCAGTCAGCAACCATCCAGTCAACAACCGTCCATCCAGTCAGCAACCATCCAGTCAACAACCATCCAGTCAGCGACCATCCAGTCAGCAACCATCCAGTCAGCAACCATCCAGTCAGCAACCATCCAGTCAGCAAACATCCATCCAGTCAGCAACCATCCAGTCAACAACAGTCCATCCAGTCAGCAACCATCCATCCAGTCAGCAACAATCCAGTCACAACCATACATCCAGTCAGCAACCATCCAGTCAGCAACCGTCCATCCAGTCAGCAACAATCCAGTCAGCAACAATCCAGTCACAACCATACATCCAGTCAGCAACCATCCAGTCAGCAACCGTCCATCCAGTCAGCAACAATCCAGTCAGGAACAATCCAGTCAGCAACCATCCAGTCAGCAACCATCCAGTCAGCAACCGTCCATCCAGTCAGCAACAATCCAGTCACAACCATCCGTCCAGTCAGCAACCATCCAGTCAGCAAACATCCATCCAGTCGGAAACCATCCAGGCAGCAACCATCTAGTCAGCAACCATCCATCGAGTCAGCAACCGTCCAGTCAGCAACCATCCTGTCAGCAGCCATCCTGTCAGCAGCCATCCAGTCAGCAAACATTCATCCAGTCAGCAACCATCCATCCAGTCAGCACCCATCCAGTCAACAACCATCCAGTCAGCGACCATCCAGTCAGCAACCATCCAGTCAGCAACCATCCAGTCAGCAAACATCCATCCAGTCAGCAACCATCCAGTCAACAACAGTCCATCCAGTCAGCAACAATCCAGTCAGCAACAATCCAGTCACAACCATACATCCAGTCAGCAACCATCCAGTCAGCAGCCATCTAGTCAGCAGCCATCGAGTCAGCAGCCATCCAGTGAGCAACCGTCCATCCAGTTAGCAACCATCCAGTCAGCAACTATCCGTCCAGTCAGCAACCATCCAGTCAGCAGCCATCCTGTCAGCAGCCATCCAGTCAGCAGCCATCCAGTCAGCAACCGTCCATCCAGTCAGCACCCATCCAGTCAACAACCATCCAGTCAGCGACCATCCAGTCAGCAACCATCCAGTCAGCAACCATCCAGTCAGCAAACATCCATCCAGTCAGCAACCATCCAGTCAACAACAGTCCATCAAGTCAGCAACCAATCATCCAGTCAGCAACAATCCAGTCAGCAACAATCCAGTCAGCAACAATCCAGTCACAACCATACATCCAGTCAGCAACCATCCAGTCAGCAACCGTCCATCCAGTCAGCAACAATCCAGTCAGCAACAATCCAGTCAGCAACCGTCCATCCAGTCAGCAACTATCCAGTCAGCAACCATCCATCCAGTCAGCAACCGTCCAGTCAGCAACCATCCAGTCAGCAATCATCCATCCAGTCAGCAACCATCCAGTCAACAACCGTCCATCCAGTCAGCAACCATCCAGTCAACAACCATCCAGTCAGCGACCATCCAGTCAGCAACCATCCAGTCAGCAACCATCCAGTCAGCAACCATCCGTCAGCAAACATCCATCCAGTCAGCAACCATCCAGTCAACAACAGTCCATCCAGTCAGCAACCATCCATCCAGTCAGCAACAATCCAGTCACAACCATACATCCAGTCAGCAACCATCCAGTCAGCAACCGTCCATCCAGTCAGCAACAATCCAGTCAGCAACAATCCAGTCACAACCATACATCCAGTCAGCAACCATCCAGTCAGCAACTGTCCGTCCAGTCAGCAACAATCCAGTCAGGAACAATCCAGTCAGCAACCATCCAGTCAGCAACCATCCAGTCAGCAACCGTCCATCCAGTCAGCAACAATCCAGTCACAACCATCCGTCCAGTCAGCAACCATCCAGTCAGCAAACATCCATCCAGTCGGAAACCATCCAGGCAGCAACCATCTAGTCAGCAACCATCCATCGAGTCAGCAACCGTCCAGTCAGCAACCATCCAGTCAGCAGCCATCCTGTCAGCAGCCATCCAGTCAGCAAACATCCATCCAGTCAGCAACCATCCATCCAGTCAGCACCCATCCAGTCAACAACCATCCAGTCAGCGACCATCCAGTCAGCAACCATCCAGTCAGCAACCATCCAGTCAGCAAACATCCATCCAGTCAGCAACCATCCAGTCAACAACAGTCCATCCAGTCAGCAACAATCCAGTCAGCAACAATCCAGTCACAACCATACATCCAGTCAGCAACCATCCAGTCAGCAGCCATCTAGTCAGCAGCCATCGAGTCAGCAGCCATCCAGTGAGCAACCGTCCATCCAGTTAGCAACCATCCAGTCAGCAACAATCCAGTCACAACCATACGTCCAGTCAGCAACCATCCAGTCAGCAACCATCCGTCCAGTCAGCAACCATTCCAGTCAGCAACAATCCAGTCACAACCATACGTCCAGTCAGCAACCATCCAGTCAGCAACCGTCCATCCAGTCAGCAACCATCCAGTCAGCAACAATCCAGTCACAACCATACGTCCAGTCAACAACCATCCAATTATTTACGATAAATTGCGTAATTTGCGTTGCAGTGGCTGCTGAATTCTCATAAGCAAAGCACTTAAAAAGCTAATGTCTGCTCGAGTTACAATTTAAATATTCTTTCCAAAAACGAACACTCTATTGAGTGGGTACTGCGCGCATGTTTGCCGTTTGGCGGTTTTGATACAAATTTGCGAAACTATTATTGCGCGCAGCACCGCCCACAAAATGTGCAGTGAAAGTCCCTAAAAGTGTGAGTAGCATTGATTAACCTTTCACAGTGTAAAAAAATTTACAGTGTAAAAAATGGTGTAAAGTTTCCATAAAAATATCTTTGTTTTTAATTCTCATTGCACTGTGTGAGGTTAGTTAAATGCTCGACGCTTTTTGTTTTAGACACGGCAGTATTTTTCTCATATAATAGTTTACATATTTATTGATTAATTCGTTTTTTCGGAGTTTTGAAAGCTGCTGTGCCTAATTATGGATTTAGCTAAATGATCAGGCTACCTAATGTTGGGTAACTTGTATCAAATGGCAAAGCATTTCACTGCAAAGTCGCATCCGGTGGTTTCACGTACCTGTGGGCGTTAAACTGTACATTTGAAATGCTGAATTTCTAGGAAAATCTCATTTCAAATTACAGTGAACAGAATCGGAGCGGCGAAAATTTTTTTTAACTAATTTCGTTGTTAATTGCAAGATTATTTTTCGTAAGTCCAAATGTCCAAGATATTTATTATGAGTATTATTTCTTGGACCTTAGTATATGATGTTAATTCATGTGTCTCAGTTTGATTTTTTGAGTCTATTTAATAGAACTTTGTGATTAAAAAATTAATGAATGGTAAATTATAATTAATTAGTCACATAGGACATATGTAACTAAAATACGTAGCATCTAAGTAGTTTACAATAGTTTAACATTTTTAGGGTTTTATGTGTTGCAAAACTGTACTCAAAGAAATCAAAAATAATTTCGAAATATTGAGCAATTAATGCACTTCGACCTGCTAAGGTGGCACACCTTCAATCTAGTACCTAAAGTGTATATAGGTATTAGTGTATACAGTGTAGAAGTGGATAAGTGTACTGTACACTCTGCGCATATCTTCAGCTTTATATTTGATTGTGACCTTTGTGGTGGCCTTTGTGATCTTTGTGATTTTGTGCAATGCATTTTCCTTTTTTACCATACAAACTGCATCTTTGTGGCAGTAACTCCGCCATTGTCTGGTCCCAAGCCCAGAATGAGAAAGGAGGAGGGCTGCATGCGGGGCGTGTATTATTGGCAGTTGACGAAGTGACCAAAAGTTGACATCGTCCCATTGAACAGTTGACGAAATAACCAAGCTTTGAAAGTATCCTATTGGTTGGTTGACGAAACGACCAATATGGGGAACGGGTTGACGATGTGTCCAGTTGACGAAATGGCAGTTGACGAAATGACTAGGATCCGAAGGGACTAACCTTATATAATTGTAAAATAAATAGCTATGCTTAAGCAATCAATAACTGTTTGTGTATTTTAGACTAAAATCTAGAGGCAACCCATGGTAAGGTATATTAGAAAATATTATTGCTAGAATTTTATGCCTATTATCAGTATTATTGCAATTGAATTTCAATTTTAAGTTTATTTGTGTCTTATTATATTCCTAGCCAAAATTAAACAAAAGAGTGAAGGACTTTATAAATAGGCTAGGCTTTTAAGAACTAAATAGTTCATAGTTAGTCATAGAGAGTAGCAGTAAAGAGTAGCCTAGCATTTTAAATTCTATTTTTTAAACTTTAGACTTTTATTTTAGACTTAAATTGTTTTTGACTTTTAAATCTTAGCCTAGTATCTAATTATAATTAATTTTAGATAAAACTCTTAAACATTTTAACCAAATAGATTATTTATTTAAATGAAATAAAATTGTATTGCTATTTTTTAAATATATTAGTTAAACTTACAAAAGCAAAAAACATAAATTAAAATACTTTAGACCCTTTTTTAATAATAGTAGTATAATAAGTCAGCTTTATTAATTTTGAAGACTACACTAGTGACTAAGTCTATTCAAGAAAAAGAAAGTCTATTCTAATTTATTTGTATATGCTAGGCTAATATTTACTGTTATTAGTATTTTATTAGAGATTTAGTATATTGTGATTTAATTTTATTAGCATTAAAATGTAAAAGCCTAATATTAAATTGTTTCATTATTAATAATTGTCTTACTTTATTTTTTGTTTTTCATTTCAGATATCTACTTTAAGCTTCTTAGTGGCTGCTATCTAGAAGCTGCTACCTGGCTATCTGGAAGCCCTGGCAATCAATGAGTTCACAAGACAACAGAGTGGCCAGACTGACTGCCAGTTTTCTGGAGAGTGACAAAATGGACTTCAATATCATTTACCTTGGATTTATAGACTAGTTACAAACAGGTAACCTTGGGCATATTGGAAATTTATCTTTTTACAGTTATATTGCATTTAAAACTTTGTTTCTGCTTGTACACCCATTTGCTACAATTATTTTTTAAATAATTTCCTTTGTATTTATTAAATTATTTATTTCTGCAAAAAATAAAAATATTTTGTCTTTGATTGTAACCATTTTAGGCAGCAAGTACCACTTTATTTTTGTTAGAATTTTTGTTTTGTGTTTGAAGTTTTTTATTCTCAAAAAAAAGAATTTTTTTGTGTAATTGTCCCTAATATAATGATTGAAAAACCACCATGTGCATTTTTATTACATAACTGCTTGCAGTTGGCTTTGGTATATCTCGAAAAGCATTGGCCTTTTATAACCTAATGTTAGCCTTTCATTACTTTTATTGTTACAGCAATAAGTTTTGGAATGAAAAACGTTCCTTAGAAGCATTAAGCAGTTGTATGCAGATATTTACTTTGAATTGTATGCTGTAAACATAACTAAATGTATTAAAATATCTGCAAGTAAAAGCATCATGCAAAAAAGAGGGTTACTAATAATACATCGTCGTGGATCAGTCGCATATGCGTTGCTGATCAGTTTTTTTGCGACGTTTCTGCGACTAGAATGTAACGGTCATTTTCGACGTTGCGCGACTGTCGCGGAGTGACGGACTGGCGACGTTTCCGCGGCGTATTTTGCATAAGGGGCAACCTTCGCACACCGCCCCCCCCACTTCATTCCTCAACTCAAGTCTGCCGCATGGCATGGCTAAGTTGTATCACTTGCAAAGATTAAGAGACTTTACCTGCCTGCACTCTCAGAAGTAGCAGCTATAGGCGGAATCTGCTGAGTATATCTGCTATAAGAGTAATGGAATAGTAGTAGTAGTAGTAAATTTGGCTCAGGCAAGGAGCCTGTTTTGCCAGTATTATACGATGTATTTAGTATTTGTTCACAAGTTAAATATTTTTACACGATCGCTGAAAACGAGCTACAATATTTGTATAAGTAAGGTATTTGAAAGAGCGTCTGGAATTTTTTACGGTTTTTTTCAGCCGACTAACGACAGAACGACAAGATTCTAAGCAGGGAAAAATAAAAAATCGATGTCGTTTATCTATGACCTTAATGCAAAACGATTCTTCTAAAATGCGATTTAGGAAAGCTGGTTTAGTATTCTTTTGTCAATATAACAAATATCGAGTATAATAAAGGATTGCTCTCAATAATAGGCGATTTTTGTGAAAAGATATAGTATTTTTGAAAGCGCGTGATATTTCAAAGCGTGAAGAACGAGCATAAACACACTTCGAACGAACTTAAACTTCTAGCGATTAACGACGATTTAAATGGGAAATTAAAAAAGACAGTAAACGAATAAACAACTGAAAAGCGGATTTATTAAACAGCTGATGTATCTGTTTCAGTTTGCATAACTGTTTTAGCTATTCTCTAGTATTCATGACTTTATATATTTTAGCTACACCAGTGAGCTCTTTTCTGACTCTTTTTTCATTTGTAGCATATCCTATCTTGTGTATTTGTTTTTCATTTAAGAGGTATTGACAGAAGTATTTTTTTCTGATCTCTTCAGTTTGTGGACATTCGGTCAAGTAGGATATCGGAACCATTTCTCATTCCACACAGTCTACATGCTTCTTGAGAAAAATGTTGGGTGTAATCTCGCATTTCAGTTTTAGGAGGGTTGTTAGGAATTTTTTGTTTCTAAATGTGCATGGAAAGTAATCTAAAAGGTTGGGCCTGCAGATTTTTTTGTAGAGATTGAGTTTAATATGTTAATTTAATTAGTTAATTAATTATTAATAGGAATAAATAACTTTAATTAACATTATTAATATTATTATTAATATCACTTATTATTTGCCTAATTTAATATTTCATATAAAAAAACTAAATTTAATAAAAACTTAAAGCTTAACAGAGAACTTACTTTGAAATGTCTTCAGTTTTAGTCCAATTTGTTATAGGACTAATATATAGCGGTTTGGGGCAGTATCCCGGGCATATTTTAGGGAGACCCATTGGGGAAATGAATATGTTAGGTGGTCACCAAACTGACTATTACCAAAGTAACTGTAATTTTAAATGTAGGCCTATGCCTATACCAGGATACCCCAAATCAAATTTACTAATGCATGCTAATTTCAAGCAAATGCATAGGGGCCTACTGATGTCAAACAAATCTATAATAGTAGGGCCTATATGCTAATGGATTAGAAGAATAGATTGTAGGCCCTTATGCCCTAATGAAATTCAGACTGCGTATCAGACTGATGTATATATATAGGCCCCTATATATAGACTGTGTATATATATTAGCATTTAATATAATTATCAAATATAATCTTAACATTGCTTAATATGACATTGACAATGGTGATATGTCTATGTGCTATTTGCCTATTTTCCCACATTTTTTTGCATTGCAAACTAAACTATCATATTTCAATTTGTTAGGTAGGCCTATAGGCCTAAGGCTAATGTATAAAATGTTTGAGAAAGTTTCTAAATACAAAATAGGCCTATTCAGTTACTATTTAGGGCCCTATCTATAGCCATAGGGGTCTAATAAATATTTTGCCATTTCCTGCCATACTAATTAGTGCCACTCTACTTTTCCTATTGCTGCACTGTCATGCTGCAACATGGCTACAAATATTCCACACTGACTTGCAATTTATAAAATTCTAGGCCTAGACATGTCTAGAAAATTGTTTATACAATTTGTAACATGTCTATAACTAAAAATACTAGTATTTACTAACTTTTTTCCATACCACAACACGACTTGCCTTGACTCTAATCACAATGTGACACTGGAAAATAGGCCTTAGCAAAATTGTTGCAAATGGTTAGATGCTTTTTGTCTACTTATTCCAATAGAAATAATCATTTATTTAAGTTTGGCTTGGATTTAAGCATAAAAAAATTTTATTCTAGATAGCATACACTATTAAATATAAATGGCAGATTAGCAAGTACTTCAATTATATTATATAATCAATAGTATATTTATACTCTCAGATTCAAAGATATATTAGTCATGCAATATATGTATCTTATTTAGCAATGAGGCATGAGCTTATTAATATTTCTTATGAAGATTAAACTAGAAACTATTATTAATTTTATAAGCATTTGTTTGATGATTAAGCCTAAAAATAGAAAAAAGTAGTAAAAAGCCAGCAAAATTATATAAAAGGTTATTAATTGCAAATTTGTCTTAGTTTACCACAATTTATACTAGTCATATTAGCCTTGTTAGTCAGTAGTTGGTTATGAAGTTATGTATAAAAATTGAAATAAGGCTTGGTTTATTTCATATTAAGATAGGACTAACTGGATCTACCATTGTTAGACTTAGACACAAAGTTCGCAAGCTGTTGTTTGTAGTAATGACTATCATTTTTTAATATGTATATTTGGCTAAATTGATTGCAAAATAAAATAAAAAAGTAAAAAAAGAATGATATGCAATGAAGATGGCTTTAAATTTTTTATTCATTTTGGTATAAGACATGATAAGCATGTTTATGATTATATATTAGAACACAAGATTCAAATGCCAATGTTTTTTTTAGATTTTTAGTATTTTGAAAATAAATAGAATTGTGACTGTAATCAATATACTTTAAGTTCAATGTGCCTTTCGATTTTTAATGCATTCTACACATTTTTTGTTGCAATATGGATGTAATATTCAAAGAATATTCCATTGAACAAAAATAACAACTTTCTACAAACTACTCTACTTATAGTAGAAGTACTAGCAATTTTCGCCCCCCGATGGGGGACATCTAGATAGAATATCTGTTCTCTAAAAGTAATAAAAACACAGCGAAATAAAGCTTTCACAAAGACAACAGACATTCCATCTAAAAAACATCCCAAGACAGCAAGCATCTCCCCAGATAGCAAGCACCCCCCAGATAGCAAAACCCCTCCCCCTCAATATGGCAAGTACCCTCCCGCCGAGAGCAAGCCTCTTGCCTCCCAAATATTAAGCATCCCCAGATAGCAAGCATCCCCCAGAAAGCATGCAAGCATCTCCCAGATAGCAAGCATCCCCCAGATAGCAAGCATCCCCAGAAAGCATGCAAGCATCTCCCAGATAGCAAGCATCCCCCAGATAGAAAGAATCCCCCAGATAGCAAGCATCCCCCAGATAGAAAGAATCCCCCAGATAGCAAGCATCCCCCAGATAGAAAGAATCCCCCAGATAGCAAGCATCCCCCAGATAGAAAGAATCCCCCAGATAGCAAGCATCCCCCAGATAGCAATAATCCCCCAGATAGCAAGCATCTCCCAGATAGCAAGCATCCCTCAGATAGCAAGCATCCCCAGACAGCATGCAAGCATCTCCCAGATAGCAAGCATCCCCCAGATAGCAAGAATCCCATTAATTCCCATTAATCCCATCTCATTAAGAATCCAAGCCAAGTGTTAAGTATAATCAGTCTCGCCTTGCTTATTATTTATTGCCTTGCAGATCATGTCGCTCCGCTGCACAGATTGCTCTTCGGCCTTCTTTAGCCAGAAGCTGCTCAATCAGCACAAAAGAAAATGCACCGCAGCGGGTAGTAAAAAGACTCGATTCACCGTGTCAGTGCGAATGCCAGACGAGGAGGTCGCCGAGGTGGCCAGATCAGCGGCCGCTCAGCAGCAAGTGGATCAGGCGGTTGAAGAATCAACAGTTGCTGCATCGCCGCAGGCGGCTGACCAGCAGCAGCAGCAGGAAGAGCAGCGGGACCATCAGCAGGAGCAGCCGCCGCCGCTGCCTGCTGTACACTTGAGCATCGGCGATGCCGAGAATGTCAGCCCTGCTGGCGGTGGCGGTGGTGTCGCTGTCCGCAGTGCCGTGGTGTCGCAGCAGCAGCAGCAGCATCACACCCGCCTGCTGCGCGCCGACATTCCACTGCGTTCGCCAGTCGACAGGCGTCGGGTTGCTTGCAACGCCTGCGGCAAGATGTTCACCGGTGCTCGCTGCTGCAACTGGCTGGCCGATCACCTGCGCATTGAACACCTTGACCAGCCGCCTCACGCTTGCCCGCACTGTGGCGCTCTGTTCGTGTACTTTGACACGCTGCAGGTGTGTGTGTGTGCATGAGGTTGTAGTGCCTTAGTTCGCTTTGCAGTTTTCTGGATACAGAATACAGTAGAGAGCCACAGCTCTATTGGGTCCTCATTTACTGGTTCACTAATCTCCCACAGTGTCAGTTGCTGGGCCAGCCGCCCAGATCCTCAGTTGCTGGGCCAGCCGCCCAGATCCTCAGTTGCTGGGCCAGCCTCCCAGAATGTCAGTTGCTGGGCCAGCCTTCCAAATCCTCAGTTGCTGGGTCAGCCTCCCAAACCCTCAGTTGCTGGGCCAGCCACCCAGATCCTCAGTTGCTGGGTCAGCCTCCCAGATCCTCAGTTGCTGGGTCAGCTTCCCAGATCCTCACTTGCTGGGCCAGCCTCCCAGATCCTCAGTTCCTGGGTCAGCCTCCCAGATCATCAGTTGCTGGGTCAGCCTCCCAGATCCTCAGTTGCTGGGCCAGCCTCCCAGATCCTCAGTTTCTGGGCCAGCCTCCCAGCTGCTTAGGCAGTGGTCAATAAATGATCAAAGGTGCAGTCCGCCCGCCGCCCCACCTCCCTCTCCCAGGAACACGTGACCGCCAATCACGGCTCGGATGGCAGCAGAGCCGTTGTCACCGCCGGAACCGCTGGCGACTCTGGCAGCAGCGACGCCAAACAGCAACAGGAGCAGGCGGAGGCCTCGGCTGGCGAAGGCTACGCTTATTGCTGCGGCCTCTGTAACGAGACCTATACGGACCTGCCTCTGTTGCTGAAGCATTTCTCCGATCTGCACCCGGAGTTCGCCTCCCAAGACGAATTGGTAGCGGCGGCCACCGCTCCGCTGCAGCAGCAGCAGCAGCAGATTCTGTACGCGTGCACCCTGTGCTCACAGAGCTTCGATCAGCTGATGTCTGGCCAGCTGCATCTGCAGCGCAATCATCCCAATGAGTGGCGGCAGGTATATGCAAGCTCTAGTAGTCGTAGTTGACTCGGGGGGGGGGGGGAATGGGAATTGGAATAGAAATGCACTGCTGAAAACTAAATTGTCAGTTAGTCAAATGCATCCCATCATTAATCCCAAGTTTTACGCTGACACAGCTGAATAAAAAGGTAATTTTATGCTAGTTTCAACTTCTACTTCAGCTAGGGTTTTTAGCCTAGTGGTTAGAGCGTCGGACTTGCGACTTGAAGGTCGGGGTTCGATTCCCGATCCCCCCACTGGAACAATTTGTGTCCTTGAGCAAGACACTTAAAACTCTGCATTGCTTCAGTTCATTCCAGCTGTAAAATGGGTGCCAGCATTAGCTGGGGTGATTGAGGGGGTGTGTGGCGACGACCCCCCCCCCCTCTGGGTGCCACTGAGTAGCCTATATCCAGTACATCACCATCGCCAACTCCACCCAGATCGTGTGCTGCCCAGTCTGCCAGCTCAACTGCAAGACCGAGTCGCTCAACAAGACTCACATCTGGTCGGTTCACACCAATCCGAAATCATTGCCGGAAGGTCCCGTGCCCTGTCGTCTCTGCGTGTCTGCCAGAGTACAACAGCTTGGCAACAAGTCTGCCCAAGAGGCGGCCATGTTCGCCGGGCCGGAGCAACTGTACGAGCACTACACCGCTGTACACTCCAAGCCGATGTCCGCTTTCATTGTTGAGACAACTGCGGCCGCCGTGGCCGCTGGCGGTGACACCCTGTATGAGTGCGGCGGCTGCAAGGCCCGCTACAAAGACCGAATGCTGCTGGAGGCTCACTTCCAGGCTGGTATGTTAAATAAGGTCTTTGTTAACGTGGCTCCTTTGTTAAGTGAGACTGACTGAATTGCCTTTATGAATCGCCCGGCTAATTTTATTTTGAGAATCGCCTGACTAAATTGCCTTTGAGAATGACCTGACTGAATTCCCTTTCTGAGAATCACCTGACTGAATTCCCTTTCTGAGAATGGCCTGACTGAATTCCCTTTCTGAGAATGGCCTGACTGAATTCCCTTTCTGAGAATGGCCTGACTGAATTCCCTCTCTGACTCTGATAATGGCCTGACTGAATTCCCTCTCTGACTCTGAGAATGGCCTGACTGAATTCCCTTTCTGAGAATGGCCTGACTGAATTCCCTTTCTGATAATGGCCTGACTGAATTCCCTCTCTGACTCTGATAATGGCCTGACTGAATTCCCTCTCTGACTCTGAGGATGGCCTGACTGAATTCCCTTTCTGACTCTGATAATGGCCTGACTGAATTCCCTCTCTGACTCTGAGAATGGCCTGACTGAATTCCCTTTCTGACTCTGATAATGGCCTGACTGAATTCCCTCTCTGACTCTGAGGATGGCCTGACTGAATTCCCTCTCTGACTCTGAGAATGGCCTGACTGAATTCCCTCTCTGACTCTGAGAATGGCCTGACTGAATTCCCTCTCTGAGAATGGCCTGACTGAATTCCCTTTAAGAATGGCCTGACTGAATTCCCTTTGAGAATGGCCTGACTGAATTCCCTTTAAGAATGGCCTGACTGAATTCCCTTTAAGAATGGCCTGACTGAATTCCCTTTAAGAATGGCCTGACTGAATTCCCTTTAAGAATGGCCTGACCCTTCGGCCCCACAACCTGCAGGCTGTCCATCACTGGCGGCTTCCAGTTCCGAGGCGCAGCTCACCGACGCCGTGGACGATGCTGCCTACCTGCAGTCGAGCGTGCTGACGGCTTGAGCTGTTGGCTTGAGCATAGTTATTACTGCTCACGTGACAGGCAGCTGAAACTCTCAATAATACAATCGTCTGACTGTGCTATTTTTGTATTTATTTTTTTGCAATCCGCTTACAATTATACTAATATACTGTTTATCTGTTGTAATTTTTAATCGCTCTGTGTCTCATTAATTACCTGCTACTATTAGCTATTACTGGCAGTTGTTTCTCTAGCTGTGTATTTGCACTTACGTAATTAATCAACTAGTTCACATATTGTTATTTGCAAATTGACCAACCCTTTTTTAGGAATCGTTGCATACTTTCTCAGAAAGAGTAATCTCCGTTTGTAAGAGTGGCCGCTCGCATTCTAAGAAACTTCAATGGCCGATCACTTTCTTAGAATACCCAGTCTTTTCTTAGAAATGTCGCATCATTTTTTTTAAGAATTGCTGCTCCGTTCTAAGAAACGCCATTTCTTTCTTAGAATCGTCACTCCGTTTTTAGAAATCGACAACTCATTTCTAATAGTCACTCTCTTATAACGGTCACTCCCCTTCTTATAATGGCTACTCCCTTTCTTAGAATGGCCTATCCAGTTATTCAAATAATCGCTCATTTTCTTAGAATAAGCTGGCAACATCTTTTTGAGAATCACCACTCCCGTTCTTAGAATCGCCTCCCTGTCTTAGAATTGCCATTCCCTTTCTAAGAATCATAACTCCCGTTCTTAGAATCGCCTCCCTTTCTTAGAATTGCCATTCCCTTTCTAAGAATCATCGCTCCCGTTCTTAGAATCGCCTCCCTTTCTTAGAATTGCCATTCCCTTTCTAAGAATCATCGCTCCCGTTCTTAGAATCGCCTCCCTTTCTTAGAATTACCATTCCCTTTCTAAGAATCATCGCTCCCGTTCTTAGAATCGCCTCCCTTTCTTAGAATTGCCATTCCCTTTCTAATAATCATCGCTCCCGTTCTTAGAATCGCCTCCCTTTCTTAGAATTGCCATTCCCTTTCTAAGAATCATCGCTCCCGTTCTTAGAATCGCCTCCCTTTCTTAGAATTGCCATTCCCTTTCTAAGAATCATCACTCCCGTTCTTAGAATCGCCTCCCTTTCTTAGAATTGCCATTCCCTTTCTAAGAATCATCACTCCCGTTCTTAGAATCACATTGCTTTAGAAAAAAACGCTGCTTCTTTCTAAGAATCGGCATTCACCCATCAGCACAGTGTTGCGAATTCAATGAAATCACCTGCTACAGTTTTATTTATCAAAAGACACCCATTATTAACTTGCTATTAAAACTCGTAACTTACGAAGAAAAATGAACTCCAATAAAGGTTTCCGAAGGCGTCTCTTTGCTGTTGCAATTTGCATAGTTATCAACCATTTGTAAAACTACAGATTGTGTATTGTTTTGATTAAATTATTTTGTCTTTAATCAACAGTAATCAGAAAGTCTACAGTGGCCAGTCGTCAAAAGTCCGTTTTTAATTGAGCCATAATTAATCAATTAGATACCATGCTGCTCGGACGCGAATATATTGTAGCAGTAGAACATGCCGCCAGCTGTCGTAGTTATGCTAAACATGATAAGCGAATAGCTCTCCTGCAGCTTCCTGCTTACAAGAATATAAAAGCCGAAATAGCAGATAGCTCCGAATATGGCTATGACAAATAGCAGCGGCATCAGGTAAGTGCAGTAGCCCAGGCCCTGGCTCAGCCGCGTCTTCTTCTGCTTGGCCCGCCGCTTCCTCTCTGTCAGCTCCTGCTCATCTTTCTGGCCCTGCCGCTCGGCTGGACTGTCAGTGGATGGATTGGCGCTGGTATGGGAGCTCGGTTGCTGGGTCGCCCTGACACCTCGGACCCTCAGTTGCTGGGTCGCCAGCCTCAGTGCCCAAGCCTCCTAGATCCCAAAGGTGCTTAAGTCTCCCAGATCCCCAGAGGTGCAAGTCTCCCATATCCCCAGAAGTGCCCAAGCATCCCAGATCCCCAGAAATGCTCAAGTCTCCCAGATCCCCAGAGGTGCTCAAGCCTCCCAGATCCCCAGAGGTGCAAGTCTCCCAGATCCCCAGAGGTGCTCAAGCCTCCCAGATCCCCAGAGGTGCAAGTCTCCCAGATCCCCAGAGGTATCCAAGTTTCCTAGATTCCAGAGATGCTCAAGTCTCCCAGATTCCCAGAGGTGCAAGTCTCCCAGATCCCCAGAGGTATCCAAGTTTCCTAGATTCCAGAGATGCTCAAGTCTCCCAGATCCCCAGAGGTGCAAGTCTCCCAGATCCCCAGAAGTGCCCAAGCATCCCAAATCCCCAGAGATGCTCAAGTCTCCCAGATCCCCAGAGGTGCAAGTCTCCCAGATCCCCAGAGGTGCTCAAGTCTCCCAGATCCCAAGTGTCCAATTCTCCTCAGTCCGACTCACCCATAGTACTGCCTGAGATAGTGAGTGCCAATCTGGCGCTTAACCTTGTCACTGCTGTCCTTGGCCAGGTAGGCGCTGTACACCTGGTGCAGGTTGCCGCTGGGATGCAAGTCGTAGGCGCCGCTTCCTTCCTGGTTGACGCAGGGTTTTTCAGCGTTGCGCGGATCCACCTTGTTGATAGACAGAGAGTCCTGGCTGGACACATCGCTGCTGGAGCCCTCTTCGGCTTGCTCTGGCCTCTTTTCGTAGGACTGCGTCGCTGCCGCCTCGGTGTTCTTAACCAATGCTCTGGCTGCCGCAGTGGTCTGAGCGTCCGTACCCACGTCTTCGCTGGTCCGCGAGTCGTTAAATGCCGTTGACGTCTTGCCCTGGTAGGGAAGGGTAGCTAGCAAATTGGAATTCAAGAAACTCAAGAAAAAACATTGCTACGCCAGATATGCTGCTTGGTTTGTGAGTCTTCTGCTTTGTGAATCATCTAGTTTGTGAGTCTTCTGCTTTGTGAATCTTCTGCTTTGTGAGTCTTCTGCTTTGTGAATCTCCTAGTTTGGAATCTTATGCTTTGTGAATATTTTACTCGTAGTTTGTGAATCTTCTAGTTTGTGAATCATCTAGTTTGTAAATCTTCAGCTTTGTGAATCCTCTGCTTTGTGAATCTTCTAGTTTGTGAATCGTCTGCTTTGTGAATCTTTGTGAATCTTCAGCTTTGTGAATCTTCTAGTTTGTGAATCGTCTGCTTTGTGAATCTTTGTAAATCTTCAGCTTTGTGAATCGTCTGCTTTGTGAATCTTTGTGAATCTTCTGCTTGGTGAATCTTCTGCTTAGTGAATCTTCTGCTTTGTGAATCATCTGCTTTGTAAATCTTCAGCTTTGTGAATCGTCTGCTTTGTGAATCTTTGTAAATCTTCTGCTTTGTGAATCTTCTAGTTTGTGAATCGTCTGCTTTGTGAATCTTCTAGTTTGTGAATCGTCTGCTTTGTGAATCTTTGTGAATCTTCTGCTTGGTGAATCTTCTGCTTAGTGAATCTTCTGCTTTGTGAATCCTCTGCTTTGTGAATCCTCTGCTTTGTTAATCCTATGCTTTGTGAATCTTCTAGTTTGTGAATCGTCTGCTTTGTGAATCTTCTAGTTTGTGAAGCTTCTAGTTTGTGATTTTCTTTTTTATATAGTTAGATTATAAAGCTTCTAGTTTGCGGAACTTTATAACTTGATGAAAATCTTTTCAAAGTTTCCTAAGGCGGTTACTCGTAAAATTGTCTACAGTAAGCGTTTAACGATAAAGTGAAATCGGCAAAATGCCGTGACAAAAATATTCAATGGAACTCGCCTTTTCACTCTCTGCTTGTTTGCCTTTACTGGCTTCCTTGCCGATCAGGTAGTTGGCATTTTCTGTGTGGTTGCACAACAATGATTGACTCAGTTAGAGTAAAGAACCGGGGCCTATGAAAGTCTGAAAACTCAGTCACTCCAGTGACTCACTGACACTCTGAACTCATTGTGACTCACTGACTCTCTCTGAACTCATTGTGACTCACTGACACTCTCTGAACTCATTGTGACTCACTGACACTCTCTGAGCTCATTGTGACTCACTGACACTCTCTGAGCTCATTGTGACTCACTGACACTCTGAACTCATTGTGACTCACTGACACTCTCTGAGCTCATTGTGACTCACTGACACTCTCTGAGCTCATTGTGACTCACTGACACTCTGAACTCATTGTGACTCACTGACACTCTCTGAGCTCATTGTGACTCACTGACACTCTCTGAGCTCATGATGACTCACTGACTCTCTGAACTCATTGTGACTCACTGACACTCTCTGAACTCATTGTGACTCACTGACACTCTGAACTCATTGTGACTCACTGACACTCTCTGAACTCATTGTGACTCACTGACACTCTGAACTCATTGTGACTCACTGACACTCTGAACTCATTGTGACTCACTGACACTCTCTGAACTCATTGTGACTCACTGACACTCTGAACTCATTATGACTCACTGACACTCTCTGAACTCATTGTGACTCACTGACACTCTCTGAGCTCATGATGTCTCACTGACACTCTGAATTCATTGTGACTCACTGACACTTTGAACTCATTGTGACTCACTGACACTCTCTGAGCTCATTGTGACTCACTGACACTCTCTGAGCTCATTGTGACTCACTGACACTCTGAACTCATTGTGACTCACTGACACTCTCTGAGCTCATTGTGACTCACTGACACTCTCTGAGCTCATTGTGACTCACTGACACTCTGAACTCATTGTGACTCACTGACACTCTCTGAGCTCATTGTGACTCACTGACACTCTCTGAGCTCATGATGACTCACTGACTCTCTGAACTCATTGTGACTCACTGACACTCTCTGAACTCATTGTGACTCACTGACACTCTGAACTCATTGTGACTCACTGACACTCTCTGAACTCATTGTGACTCACTGACACTCTGAGCTCATTGTGACTCACTGACACTCTCTGAGCTCATTGTGACTCACTGACACTCTCTGAACTCATTGTGACTCACTGACACTCTGAACTCATTATGACTCACTGACACTCTCTGAACTCATTGTGACTCACTGACACTCTCTGAGCTCATGATGTCTCACTGACACTCTGAATTCATTGTGACTCACTGACACTTTGAACTCATTGTGACTCACTGACACTCTCTGAGCTCATTGTGACTCACTGACACTCTGAACTCATTGTGACTCACTGACACTCTGAACTCATTGTGACTCACTGACACTCTCTGAACTCATTGTGACTCACTGACACTCTCTGAACACATTGTGACTCACTGACACTCTCTGAGCTCATGATGACTCACTGACACTCTGAACTCATTGTGACTCACTGACACTCTCTGAACTCATTGTGACTCACTGACACTCTGAACTCATTGTGACTCACTGACACTCTCTGAATTCATTGTGACTCACTGACACTCTGAACTCATTGTGACTCACTGACACTCTCTGAACTCATTGTGACTCACTGACACTCTCTGAACTCATTGTGACTCACTGACACTCTCTGAGCTCATTGTGACTCACTGACACTCTGAACTCATTGTGACTCACTGACACTCTGAACTCATTGTGACTCACTGACACTCTCTGAACTCATTGTGACTCACTGACACTCTCTGAACTCATTGTGACTCACTGACACTCTCTGAGCTCATGATGACTCACTGACTCTCTGAACTCATTGTGACTCACTGACACTCTCTGAACTCATTGTGACTCACTGACACTCTCTGAACTCATTGTGACTCACTGACACTCTCTGAGCTCATTGTGACTCACTGACACTCTCTGAACTCATTGTGACTCACTTACACTCTGAACTCATTGTGACTCACTGACACTCTCTGAACTCATTGTGACTCACTGACACTCTCTGAACTCATTGTGACTCACTGACACTCTGAACTCATTGTGACTCACTGACACTCTGAATTCATTGTGACTCACTGACTCTCTCTGAACTCATTGTGACTCACTGACACTCTGAACTAATTGTGACTCACTGACACTCTCTGAGCTCATTGTGACTCACTGACACTCTCTGAACTCATTGTGACTCACTGACACTCTCTGAACTCATTGTGACTCACTGACACTCTCTGAACTCATTGTGACTCACTTGCATTCTTTTTATTCATTTTCTCATCCGTAATGTTCATTATAGTGTCCAGGGCATTGAGCAGTTTGTAGAACAGCTCAGCGTCCTCCTTGGCGGCCGCGCCGACCGGCTGAGGATTGTCAGGTGTCGGCTTGCTCGTCTTGCTGGGCTTGAACATTGGCTCGTCGTCGAAAAAATCGTCGAAGTCTTCGCTGGAGGTGCTGGTGTCTACTGCAGGACCGGCAGCTCTTGGTTCGGTTGTCGGTGATGGTTGGTGTTTTTAGAATCGGACACGAGCTATCCTGAGAATGCTTTATGAGCTCTTAGTAGCTCCGTTTTTGGCCACTGTAAATTGACACTTCTATCGGTTCAGCGTCTTTAGTGGGGCTCACTATTAAGAACTCATAGGCAGTTCTATCTTCACCTGCTTATGCACGCCATAAACTAGCTATGGAATACAAGTAGTGGTGCTGACTATTGGTGGTCAAGCAGTTTCACGAGCATTCGAACACACTCACTCAACAACGCTGTCTTCGGATTGCGGCTTCTTCGCCTTCGCCGCTTCTTCGCCGTCGTCCTCGTCGTCCATTGCGAAGACGGACCTCTGTCCCGGCCTGTCCTGTGGCAGCTGCTGCCAGGCCGTGAAAGTCTTCGGTGGCGTCCTGGGCGTCCTCGGCCGATGAGTCCGCGAATGCGGAACCCGCCTGGCCGGGCTGCGGCTGCTTGACGAGGTGCCGCTCGACTCTCCCTGCGGCTTCTGCTTCTTATCGTAGGTCACTTCGAAGCGTTGCAGCAACCGGTCGGAAAGTCGGTCGGGACGGTCGAAGGTCGCCTCGAAACGGGTGCGCAACGCCGAGTGGTCCGCGCTGGGAGCTGCTGCGATGGGCGAGCAGAAAGGACTCTGTTCTTCTGCCTGTGGCTCAGAGACTGCCTTTTTGCCTCAGTCTCCTTCCGTGTCTCTGACTTTACTTTGTCTCTATGACTCTTCCTCCGTGTCTCTGACTTTACTTTGTCTCTATGACTCTTCCTCCGTGTCTTTGACTTTCCCTGCATGTCTCTGACTCTCCCTCCGTGTCTCTGACTCTCCTTTGTTTCTCTGACTCTTACTCCGTGTCTTTGACTTTACTTTGTCTCTATGACTCTTCCTCCGTGTCTCTGACTTTACTTTGTCTCTATGACTCTTCGTCCGTGTCTCTGACTCTCCCTCCGTGTCTCTGACTCTCCCTCCGTGTCTCTGACTCTCCCTCCGTGTCTCTGACTCTCCCTCCGTGTCTCTGACTTTACTTTGTCTCTATGACTCTTCCTCCGTGTCTTTGACTCTCCCTGCATGTCTCTGACTCTCCCTCCGTGTCTCTGACTCTCCTTTGTTTCTCTGACTCTTCCTCCGTGTCTTTGACTTTACTTTGTCTCTATGACTCTTCCTCCGTGTCTCTGACTTTACTTTGTCTCTATGACTCTTCCTCCGTGTCTTTGACTCTCCCTGCATGTCTCTGACTCTCCCTCCGTGTCTCTGACTTTACTTTGTCTCTATGACTCTTCCTCCGTGTCTTTGACTCTCCCTGCATGTCTCTGACTCTCCCTCCATGTCTCTGACTCTCCTTTGTTTCTCTGACTCTTCCTCCGTGTCTTTGACTTTACTTTGTCTCTATGACTCTTCCTCCGTGTCTTTGACTTTACTTTGTCTCTATGACTCTTCCTCCGTGTCTTTGACTCTCCCTGCATGTCTCTGACTCTCCCTCCGTGTCTCTGACTCTCCTTTGTTTCTCTGACTCTTCCTCCGTGTCTTTGACTTTACTTTGTCTCTATGACTCTTCCTCCGTGTCTCTGACTTTACTTTGTCTCTATGACTCTTCCTCCGTGTCTCTGACTCTACTTTGTCTCTATGACTCTTCCTCCGTGTCTCTGACTTTACTTTGTCTCTATGACTCTTCCTCCGTGTCTCTGACTCTCCCTGCATGTCTTTGACTCTCCCTCCCTCTCTCTCTCTCTCTCTCTCTCTCTCTCTCTCTCTCTTTCTCTCTCTCTCTCTCTCTCTCTCTCTCTCTCTCTCTCTCTCTCTCTCTCTCTCTCTCTCTCTCTCTCTCTCTCTCTACGTGTCTCTGATCTCTCAGCTCAGTGTCTTTTACTATTTTCCGTGTCTCTGTTTCTCCCTGCATGTCTTTGGCTCTCACTCTCTATCCCCTGTCTATCTCCTAGCTGTCTATTCTCAGTATAAACCAATCTTTCAAGCCCACCATCACTGTTCGAAGCAGCAGCCACCGTGGCTCCCTGGTTGTCGGTTCCCCACTGCTCGTCGGCCCAGTCGGCCGGCCACTCGGAGCTGCCCACCCTGTGCAGGATTCGAACCCCGGATGTATCAGGAGGAGCCTCATCCGACAGCAGATGACGCGTCTCGTCGACCGACGTGTTTTCCGCTTTTTCCGTCCACTCTGCGGTGGACACCGCGGCCTGTCGACTGCGGAGGCTTGCCTTCGGCGACTTTGACTTCGTGGAGGCTGCCGCTGCCGCTTTCGGGATGTCGGGTTCGTCGACAGGCAGCAGCTTTGACTTCGACGACGTTGTAGACAAAGACGGCATCGGGGATGACGTGGACGAGGTCAGCTGTCTTTGCTGCTGCCGCTGCCGCCGCTGCTGCCACGGCTGTGTCGACGAACTTGAGGATGTCGGACTGGCGACATTCCTCCTTCCCGGGACAGTCGGAGCGACGGCGGAGGCGGAGGCGGCTTCTGTGGCGGCCATGCTGGTGGGATTCTCTGAGTTCGTGACGGGCGAGCCGATTTCTAGAGTCGATTTATTGGTTTAGAACGTCATACTAGTTGCTAGGGAACTCTTATCGTTGTTTTAATGAAACCATTTATAGAATAGGAAAAAGTATGTGATTTTGGATTTCATTCGGTATCTTAGGGTATCTGTGAGAATCATTATCTTGTATCTGGGGCAATCCTATCTAGGGTATAGGGAAATCCCATCAAAGGTCTAGGAAAATCTCTTCTAAGGACTAAAGAAATCCCATCTATTTGATGATCTATGGAAATCCCATCAGAGGTCTAGGGAAATCTCTTCTAAGGACTAAAGAAATACCATCTATTTTATTATCTAATGAAAATCTCATCCGAGGTATAGAAAAATCCCATCTAAGAATAGGATCTAGGGAAATTCAATAAACGGAATAGATAAATCTCGTATCTGGTGGAGGAAAATCCTATCTAGTTTAGGGAAATCCCATCTAGGGTCTAGGGAAATCCCATCTAAGGTCTAGGGAAATCCCATCTAAGGTGTAGGGAAATCCCATCTAGGGAAATCTCATCTACATATAGGGTCTAAAGAAATCCTATCTAGGGTTTAGGGAAATCCTATCTAGGGTCTAGGAAAATCCCATCTAAGGTCTAGGGAAATCCCATCTAAGGTGTAGGGAAATCCCATCTAGGGAAATCTCATCTACATATAGGGTCTAAAGAAATCCTATCTGATCCCATCTCATAATCTAGAATCTAGAAAAATCATATCAAGCGTCGACGCTCATAGAATCTCAAACTACGAGCGTAAAACCCTGCCTCGACAATATCCCAGAAGCCAATCGCTCACCAGTGAGGTCGCCCACAAACTGTTTCTCATCCTCAGTCACGTCTCGAACAATGGGAGCCTCAGATTCGAGCTGGTAGTTCTCGGCAGTGGCCGCCAGCTCCTGCGAGTCCGGCGTTTCTGTCGTGTCGGCGAATCGAACATCTCGCTGGCAGGCGAATTCCTCGTCCTCTTCCGGGTCGATGTCGCTGGTGCCCGGCCTGCGGGCGCGGCGTCCAGGCGAGATAGACATTGAAGCCGCGCGTTGGATCGAGTTAGCAGACTGGTGACTAAAAAAGCTTTCTACGTGTCTTTTTTCAGTTAATTTTTTCGCTTATTTTCTTCAGATTGAACGCTTTCACTCGAGGTGGTAGCAAGTGCTCAAATAGTGGTTTGAGTCATAGACTACTCCTGACCGACTGACTGACTATTCTCAGATCGATGCAGCAGCAGTGTCGCTGAAGGTTTATTGTCACATTCTTTCTCTTATTATTTCTCGTTGTGTAATTTTGTGATTATCAAACGCCAACTTTTCAACATCTACCATAGACTATGGTGGAACTGCGAGTTTATTTTTCATATCAACGAGAAATCAGCTTCAATGGTTAAGCAATGAACAGTTTACAGTTTTTAGTTGTTTATAGTTGCAATTCTCAATGACGCAGATGTCTCTAACCATTCAAGTTGAAAGTGCAGCCAGAGAAATGACAATCCGTGAAGATAGTTGAGACGTTCTGCCTACTAAGTGTAATGTTCTGGTTACTCACGTCCATCGTGCTTGACGATGTATTCACTGGATGAAACGCCATCGAGACTATCAACCGGCAGATGAGACCAATTGATAAGATGCGTAGCGGTCATGTTTAAGGCAGGCAAGCGAAGACGGCTTAAAATGAAAAACTGAGAAGTCTTCGCTGTAACTTAGAACATTTAAGACCAAAGTTTCTGACGAATTACCATAGACGGTATCTAAATTTAGTCATGCATTATCAACCGTTTGATAATGAAAGATTATTAAACGCCTATTTTGTGTAGAAATCATGAGACAATAATATTGTGTCTATGGTTTTAGGCTTTGATAATGCTCAAATGACACTCGTGGCTTCGCCACTCGTGACTTTGAGCATTATCAAAGCCTAAAACCATAGACACAACTAACCATTAATATATTTGGTGTTAATCATGGATGAATAATATAACTGGATCGCCAGAAGCTCGATTTTTTGGTCCTAGCCATAGACAAGCACCAGCATCACAAGAAGCTCAGAATGCCGTACTTTCACACATAGACAAATAGCCGCTGCAGAAGCTGCAAGCCACAGAATACACCAGAATGCTCAATCAGCTTCCAAATCGAAAGCCGAAATATAAAACCATAGACACTACTCCTGAGGTGAAGAAGAGATAAGTAGTACTGAAATTTGAGAAGTAGTCACCTTTTTGTGACTGAACAAAAAGTCACAAGGGGGAACATTTTTATGGACAGAAGGTCCCGATTGTATATTTGCAGCTGTAGCGACAGCTTTCGTCTAATTGGATTTTTCGTCTAATCGTCATTCTTGATGGAAGCCGTAAGCCGTTTCACTCATGCTTGCGATCTGAGCACAGACGCAGTTGTGCTGGGCCAGATTTCTAAGCCTGGTAGCAGTCAAACTTGAAGTGGCGCATTGCCGTTTTAGAGTATCATTTTGGCATCTCAGTCGTGCTGAAGTTTTTCTCTCGGCCTTGAGTAAGGGCACAGTAATCGTTTGGCAACTCATTTGGCTGTTTGTTTTCGCCTTTTATTGTTTGTTTGTTTGCTGTCTGTCTACGTGCTTGTTTGCTTACTTACCTACTTTCGTGTCTGTTTTGTATTAATTCCTTTACATATTCGTTTTCTTCTTTGCTTGCCTTCACATTTGAAATATTTTCATTTATCCTACTAAGTATACTTATAAATAAAGGTTTGCAGCTTCTGCAGCGGCTATTTGTCTATGTGTGAAAGTACGGCATTCTGAGCTTCTTGTGATGCTGATGCTTGTCTATGGCCAGGACAAAAAAAATCGAGCTTCTGGCGATCCAGTTATATTATTCATCCATGATGTTAATGCGCATTTGATTTTCGCCAAGAACGATGGTCAGTTGCGCCAAAATTGATGGTCAATGACGCCAAAATTGATAGTCAGTGGCGCCAAGATAGATGGTCAGTGGCGCCAAAATCGAAGGTCAATGGCGCCAAACTATATAGCTTCTGTGGCGCTAATCGTTACATCTGTGTGGCGCAAAAGTGTACAAACGAGCCTATTTTTGTGGCCAAGCTTTCAGCCAACATACGGTAGACTAAAATTTAATGTCCGTAGGCTCACCAGACAAAGGCGCCAACCAGTTGAAGAGCCTTGTGCATTTGATATGAAATTCAGAGGTGCATCCAGTCTGATTTATTGTTATAGTTATAAAAATGTGTAAAAAGACACGCATTATCGATATTCACCGATAACAAATTTATGAATACAAAATTTTCCGAATATGCGCGTCTTCGATCCGAAAGCGATTTTTTAGTTCTCTTTTATTTCTTCATCCGTTTCGAATCTTTATTAAGTAGCGTATTAAAAAAACTTTATGCTTCGAGTTAAAAGTCACAGTTAAAATAATAGTTTTGCTAGATGTCATGGAGTTTATCTCCTTTAGTTTTCTCATTTTGAAAGAATTAAATTCAATATGTGGAGGTGGTAGCCGTCTTCTGATCCACCGGCTTCCAGAATTTTACCGTCTCCAAGAGAAGCCGACGGAACTTGGCATTTTTCCACACCAGCAGGATCCAGTTGGTGGACTGGCCAATGATGATGGTCGAGATGCCGATATCGTGAATTCCCCACAACACGATGGAGGTTTCATTCTCGATTTCGCCTAAAAGCAGCGTTAGAACGTACTCACTGGTTCGGGCAAAGAAGGTCAGCGAGGCAGACAAAAGCAGACAGGCCGACAGAGCGAGGCAGATCACTGTGTTTACTAGCCCGTCATCAGATTCCTTAGCAGAGCCCAGCCTCTTTCTATTGGCGGTGATCTCTCGTACCTTGTGAATCAGGAAGCAGTTCTCAATGAAAATAATCGCCAGTAAAAGGGCCGGTGGGTAGTAAAGCAAAGCCGAATAGTAGTATAGAATGGTTTGTTGCCATGGTAACATTTCGTGGAAGCTGAAGTAGCAGACTACGTAGATATCAAAAATCAACCAATGAAAAATGAAGGCGATGGGAAGGGTGACAACCATACAGGCCAGGATCACTAATAACCCGGCCTTCATCGCAGCCTTTCCGCTGATGCTATGAAATTTGAACGGAAAGTACAGGCTTAGAGTCCTGTCGGTAACCATTAGCAGAAACATTGCAGTCGATGTTAGGTGGCACAGGTGCTCAAAATATTTCGCAAATCTACACTGCACGTCTCCGTCGTTAAGATGTACATAACCGACGGATCCGTTGGTTAACCAGGGCAGACCCTTGGCCAAGAACATCCACATGAAGCCGTTCACGATGATGTTGCAGCTGTCGGTGACCGCAATTATGCTGATGTACACATTCTGTCGAGTCCACGACTGTTTGACCAGGTTGATGTACACTATGAGAGCGTTGAACACGAGACCGGAGACGATGAAAACAGGCAGAATCAGTCCCGTGATGGCGCCAAGGACGGTGTTGACAGTGCAAGTCGCCGTTCTGTTCGGGTCCCCACTTTGACAATCCAACACTATATAGTCGACAGAGTCCACAAAAATATAGTTGACAGCGCTTGACGCGTTACTCATGACTACTTTGAGCAAGGATTAACAGAGCTTGTGACACTTTCGCTCATCGGAAAATAAGATAGCAATAGTCTTCAACTTGAAGCTCTAGTTGATAGTCTGCTTATCCAGCACTCGGCCCTGCAATTGAGAACGTCAGTTTTATGGGTTTAAATAGCGCTTTTTTCATCGCCCCAAGCAGTAGCCCCGCCCAATTTTCGCGTGTCAATGATGGTGCGTGCAACACTGGGCGATTTCCATTTGCCGGCTTTTTGTTTTTATACATGTTTAGTTCAGCCGTTTTAACACGACAAAAGCTGTGGTTCGATGCTTTTAGCGGAAATTAACGAAATTGGATGGCTCTCAAAGCATTTTACCGAATTCAGCTTCTGAGATAACTGAAGGGACAAAAGATGACTTAAATCGACGCCACCATACACCATTTTGACCGCGCCCTGCATTAACATTTCGATTGAGACATCAAGCTTTGAAATAGAGCTGTGCAGTCACGTGAAAGCGCTCTCCATCAAACAACCAACTTCAGAACTCAATTTCTGCTATCTCCAGGGCTGTGTGCTGTAGGAAGAAGGAGTTTGTTGTTTCAATGCATCATTGGGTCAATCGATGTCCCAGCTAAGCGTCTTGTAACGTACAGTCCGGTGGGTCGATGCCAACCGGAGAGGCGGCTCAACGGCCTGGTGCTACCCACACTGTACTCGTACATGCAGTAAGCACGAGAAGCTCTGAAGACATGCCAGATGACGTCAAGGCTGCAATTTTCTGCTATGGCGCTTCCGGTGAGGCGATGGAACTACTGCGATGTGACCAGTCGTTCAACTACATAATATGGTACTTGACGGCTCAAAAACTTTTCACATAATTTGACACATTTTTGATTCTAATCCATTTCTCAAAGTGCCATTTAGAGGTAGAAAGTGAAGCCCATTTCCTCTTTAAGTGTATTTGGAGCTTGTTTAGTTCTCCCAGATAAATTCGAACAGGAAATTTCGGATAATGTTTGGAATTTTGAAAACCTTTCTGCAGAGGATAGAATATTTTCGCTAATGACCCAAGAAGCAAGCGAAATAATGGAAATTTTAGCGAACTTCATAAAACGATAAAAGACATGTCACAAGCCAGAATACAACTGCCCTGAGGTTTCATGTTGGTACCGTAAAATCTCGAATACCCTGTTTGCGTTCGAGATTTAGCTCGTATTATAACTGACAGGCCAGATGTGCGAATGGGTTTTAAAGATTAACTAATTTTTGACTGCCATAAGTTTGCTACAGGTGAATCGATTGACTTTAAACTTGACACGATTCTTCATCGACTTATTCTATGTCTAAATATACAAAACAGTCTCAACTCTGTAACTCAATCAGGACAGAAACTGTAAGCATGCGAACTTTGTCTGGTTCGCTGTGCCCCAGTGGAGAAGCCACAGGTAGCTAGCTCGAATAGGACAGTTTGGCGAGAAATTCTAACCATTGTCCTACAAGTGTAGTTCAACAGCGAATGAGGAAGATGACAAGGCAATCAATAAACAATAATACTGCCATTGCTTTGTAAAAGCGATACAATCCTGAATTAGTCTTTAACTCATAGAATCACTTTAGCTTCACTTAAACGCATATTAAAATTGAAATGCCTTAGAAGAAAAGCATATCATTGTAGATCGTTTGGCTGCTGCAGCTTGACGATTCAGTTCTGTAAGGCTGAAGCAGGAACATCACATAGCACGGAAGAAGCAGATAACACAGGTAGCTCTGCACAGGCCAGGTCGAGTGCAATTGCGGCAGAAGGAGAGCAAACCCAGATAAGAAGCCTTTGACCACAGACAAGATCATTGACACCAGCAGCCATAGCCAATTAATTAATAATTATTGATTACACCTGCCCTAATGAGCAGATGTACAAACGACAGCTCAGCAGCAGCTATTGTGCGGCGCATCTGAAGGCTGCGTACGGCTGTTCAGTCCAAGGACTGAGGGGGGGGCCCACACCCTCAATTACACCAGCTAATGCTGGTACCCATTTTACAGCTCGGTGAACTGAAGCACTTAAGCAGAGTTAAGTGCTTTGCTCAAAGATACAATTGTTCTGAGTAGGTCGAGAATCGAACCCCCGACCTTTCAGTCGTGAGTGCGACGCTCTAATCACTAGACTAAACCCCAATCTCCAGTTGGGGATACACAAACTGAGGGTCTCAGTTTATGGGTTTGAAACGTCTTATCAACTTTCTATCAATCTCTTGCGAATTCCCGATGAAAACTGTACCTGGGACAAGAAGCGGCCCGGAGTCACTTGCATCACCCCAGAGTCGTTCTAGACGCGTTGCAGACGACACAGGTTAAATAGGAAAGAAGTGATTCTAAACGCCTCTAAAACGACGAGATGTCGCGGTACAAGTCGCCAAAAAGTCGTCAAAGAGTCGCCCCAGAATCTTGACTTGACTTACTTGACTTAGCTGCAGGGCTGTCCCGGAGGGGACACAGCGGGAAGGCGCGGGCGCCCATTCCGCTAGTCCCTGAACGGCCGACGCGTCGCTATGGACGGAGGGTTGGCGCCGCCCAGGGAGGTCCCCCAGTGTCGCCAGCAGCTATGGTGCTCTCTGGAAAGGAGAGTTCAGCCCTGCGGGTGGCCCGAAGGTAGCACATGAGCTGATTAAAGTTTTCGGGTTTGCACGCTTCAGTAATAGATGTGTGTGGCCCGAGGTAAGTGAGTCTGGCCCGCGTGAAGGCGGGACAGATGCTGACGAAATGCTCAGCGGTTTCGTCACCTGAGTTGCAGAAACTACAGGTGGCGTTGGTGGCGTTGCCCTGCAGGTACTGGTGCCTGGAGAAGCAGCCGTGACCAGAGAGGGTCATGGTGGCAGCCCGGATGTCTCTGCCGAGAGGCGCAAGAGGAGCTTCCGGAGCTGGTGAGAGGGCTGAGGGACAGCGCCTCTGGATTGCCTGCAGTTCGTGCGGTTCGCCCAAGTCGAGCGGTGCTGAGTCCTGATCCACGCTTTGATGCGCGAGTCGATGACACAGCCAGGAATCGGGACAAGAGGTTCGGGGCCGAGAGAGGAGCCGGAGGCACCAACTTTTGCAAGGGTGTCAGCCAACTCATTTCCTCGGATCCCCACATGCCCCGGAACCCACTTAAGGGTAATTTTGTTGGCGGAACCCAACACATTGAGGAGTTTGATACAGTCAAGGACTGTAGCAGAGTTGGTGCTGCAGCCACTGATGGCGTGCAAGGCAGCTTGGCTGTCCGAATGGAAAATGATGTTCTTACCAGTAACGCCAGTGGCGAGAAGCTCTGCAGTGCAGGAGCTGATGGCCAGAACTTCATTTTGGAAAACACTGGAGTTGACCCCAGTGTATTGAGCGTGGGTAGCGATGACCCTCCCGTTCAGAAAGATTCCAACACCAAAGCCGGTGTTGGCTGACTGCTTAGAACCGTCGGTGTAGCAATGAAGCTCACCAGGGTTCCAATGGTCATTGATGTTATCGCGCGAGTCGATAGCTACGGAGTAGCGCTGTCTCAGGTTGAGCGTTGAGGCAATGCCATCGGTGAAGACGCGATTGGCCTGACACTCGTTGAGAAAGTTGAGGCACAGATCGCTATGCGGGACAAGGTTCCGCTTAGCAGGTGCTCTCATGTAAATGAATTTGACGCCGGCATCAATTAGACGCCGCGTCGTTCTAGCCGCCTCACCCCTGATGAAGAGGTCAAGAGGCGGAAGATTAAGAAAGGCCCCCATGCCAGCAAAGGGCGTGGACCTGGTGGCGTTGCAGATGAGCCTACACGCTCTGCCTTGGATCGTGTTGAGCAGGTCTGCATGGCTTTTGACCTGGGTAGCGCTAACCCAGACAACAGAGGCGTACGTAATGGCAGGTCTAACTACGGAAGTATAGATCCACCAAAGCCGCTTTGGGGATAGACCCCAAGAAGTGCCAAGTGCTCGTCGGAGCTGGGCCAGGATGGCTGAGGCACGCTTAGCTTTTGCTTTCACGTGGAAGGACCAGTTGAGCCGGTGGTCAAGTGTGACCCCGAGACATCTGGTCTGGTGCGCGAAGGCAATATCTCTGCCGTAGAGCTGCAGAGGACGTATGTTCCAGCGTAGTCTGCTGGTAAACATAATGGCAACGGTTTTGGGCTCAGAGAGTTCCAAACCATTGTCATTGGCCCAGGATTCTGCTTTGCGGATAAAGCTCTGCATCAGATCCCTGAGCGTGCTGGGAGACGGTCCTGCCACAATGGCCGTGACGTCATCAGCATACCCGACTTTGAAGACGGGGTCAGGTCGGGAGTCACTCAGAAGAGCGTCCATGACCAGGTTCCAGAGCGTCGGGGTGAGGACTCCGCCTTGGGGTCCACCCTTACAGACTCTGGTGGAGGCAGTTTGCCCAAGAAGTTGGGCAGTGACCGTACGGTTGGAGATCATGTACATGATCCACCGTATGAGGGTAGCATGAGCTTTGCGATTTTGAAGGGCCCTCTGAAACGCTTCAAAGATAACGTTGTCGAAGGCGCCAACAATGTCAAGAAAGAGAGCCAGGGCGTAACCGTCACCCAGTACCGCCCGTTCAATCTTTTCGACAATCGCATGCAGGGCGCTGTCAGTCGACCTCCCGGTACGGAAGGCGTGCTGATTATTGCTGAGGGGCATCGCTGTCAGCTCGCAGGAGAGCAGCCGCCAGAGAATAAGCCTCTCAGTGAGCTTAAGCATTGCTGACGTTAAGCTAATTGGCCGGAAGGCCTTGACGCTTTGGTAGTCACCCTTCCCAGGTTTGGGAATAAAGACTACTCGAGCTTCAGTCCAGCTTTTGGGAACGTATCCCAGCTGGATAGAGGCCCGCATAAGATTGCGGGTGAGTCTCAGGAACGAGGGTATCTTGGCTGCTTCACGAAGGAGAACAGGGTAGATACCATCAGGTCCAGGAGATTTGAAGGGTTTGAAGGTTCTGACCGCACGAGCGATTAGGTCTTCAGTGACAATGCCCGCCGCTAGGGTGGCTCCATCCATCGAATGGTTGGGCTCCGGTCTAGCAGTAGGTACCCTCGGGAAGAATGTGCTAAGCATATGCTGAAGCACTTCTTCAGGGTCTTTAGTAAGAGAGCCATCATCTTTTTTGATCATGGCTAATTTGGACATTTTGTCCATTGTAAGGGCCTTGACAAGCCTAGAAGTAGGTCTGTCTTGATCCAATTCATTGCAGAATTGGCGCCACTTACATTCCTTGGCCTTGCGCACTTCAGATTTGAAATTGCGGGAGGCTTGCCGGAAAAGCTCCATGTCCTCCGGGTTTCCGGTCTTCATGGCACGGCGATGAAGGCTTTTGGCCTTCCGCCTGAGTTTCCCCAGCTCCGGGTTCCACCACGGCGCCGAGGTCTTGCCTCTGTAGGCGCGAGCAGGACAAGCCGCTTCGTAGGCTGCAATAATGCAACCTGTCAGCGTCTCAGCCATATGATCCACATCCTCGCAGGTCTCAATCGGACGTAAGTCCGTGAGTTCCTGCAGGTGCAGATCAAGGGCAGCCTTGTAGGCCGCCCAATCAGTGTTGCGGATATTGCGTCTCCAAGTGATCGGAGACTGGGTTTTAGTGTCCGCGATATTAAAGGCAATAAAGCAGTGGTCAGACAGGGAGGGCTCCTCAGACCAGACTCTCCACTCCTTGACTCTGTCAAAGAGTCTTGGGGTAACGAGTGTGGCGTCGAGGACCTCGGTCCATCTGCCATTATTAAAGGTAGGGTGCTGCCGCGGTTGCAGAGCATGAGGTTTGTGTTAGAGATGAGGGCCAGAAGCTCCTCTCCTCTAGTGTTGGTATCTTTGCTGCCCCAGTGCTTGTGGTGCGCGTTGAGGTCGCCCCCTAAGCACAGCTCAGCGTTCTGGGACTCGCAGTACTGCGCAAGGCGCAGTAAACTCTCGGGAGCAGGGTCTCTGTCGCCTGGGATATAAACCGAGGCAACAAGACACGTACGCGGAGAGAAATGATTAGATTGGATGACGCAAAGGTCTCCATCAGAGAGATCAGTCCTCAGCCAAGCCTGGAGATGGCTAGCAGCGAGGATAGCCGCTCTAGGGCGGCTGTTCCCCGGGCCACACACATAAAAATCAGAGTAGCCAGAGGGAATGTTGGGCAACTTACCGTTGCGCATCCAGGGTTCCTGGATCAGGATGAGGCCTGGCCTGTACAGCTCAGCAATCTTCATCAGATTTACTGACGCAGATACGCAATGCTGTAAATTTATTTGCAGACAGAATGTCGCTCCTTTGGCAGCGTGGAGCTTAGTCATACTGTATTAAATGCAATATCTGGCTAGAGCCCAGGGTCATCAAGGAGACTTGGACAACAGATCGTCCTCGTCCCAGGCCGCTGGGGCTTGACTGGGAGATGGGAGTTGGTCGACGTCCATGGCCTCCTCACCCCACCGGCCCCCCCAGCAGACTCCTCAGGCTCCGATGACAGGATGGAGGAAGCTTCCTCACCTGCATCTTTACCTTCAGACCCCACCAAGGTGGCCGAGGAGAGCTCGGATTCCGAAGACCCGGCCTCGTCCTCAACTCCTTCTCCGACTGGCAGGTTTGGTTCCCGGGGCTCGGCCGGAGCCGTTACCGCGGTCGCCGAACTGCTGCTAGCAGAGGGGCGAGATGCAGCTTTGGCTTTGGGATCGGCTTGCGCCTTTCCTTGGGCCTTAGACTGCGCCCCGCTCTTGCCGGAGATGCCGGGGTTGGCAGTAGCCTTCCCTTTGGCAGACTTTCCTCGGCGCAACTTGAGCTTGAGGGCACCCAGCTGGAAAGAGGATCCATTAGGGTACCGACTCGCCCAAGTGCTGGAAAGGCCGAGGACAATTGAGTTGCCCGTCTCCCCCCTGCGGACTTTACGGTGATACACCAGTCCACTAGCAGGGAGGTCGGGGTTCAGACGCAGTAGGACCCGGCGAATAACGTCTGGTCCAGCTGCGGTGCTCTTAGCAGGGACGAAAACCACATAGGGTATCGTCTTTGGACGCTGGCCCTCGCGAAGAAAAAGAGCTCCGCCAAGGTCAGCATCCAAGGAGACCGTCGGTAGCCGCTGGAGCAGCCGCCGAGCGTCCTCCTCGCTGCTAGGAGCAATAAGAACGAATGTGCTTCGCAGCACCATCCGCTCAACGCCGATGGAGATTCCCTCCTCGACAGTCAGCTCAATCAGATAGGAGTCAACAGCACTCCACACTTTTTGAAGCTGATCAGTGGTCCAGTCCTGGTCGCGACCTTGGATGATCACTCCCGGGATTTTGGCCTTGGCCTTCGCCGCAAAGGTAGCTCCCGAAGGAACCTCCTTGTTGGCAGTGGCCATTTGTTGCGCCGTGGTTTCGGCCTCAGCAGCCGCGGCAGCAGCTCCAGGGAGCGCCGCCGCTGAACTACTGGAGCTTCCACCGGCCGGCCCGCCTGGTTGCCTTGGGACTCCAGTCGCTTCAGCATCCATGGTGGACGCCGCCGCTTTGGCCCCCGCAGCTCCCTTCTTGGCCTGCCTTTTGGCGCGTTGTTTAGCGCGTTTGCGCTCAAGCCGAGCCCGCTGAGCTTCATCGGATCTGCCAGATTTGGCCGGTCCTTTAGGCTCAGAGCTCGCGGTTCCCTTAGATCCACCAGCGGAGCTGGCAGGTCTTAGGGTATTTTGAGTTTGGTAGCTCTGGTCGGATCTGCCAGCAGAGCCAGCCGGTCCTTCCTTTGCCACAGTTGAATCAGTCGGTTGGGATCTGCCAGCAGGGCCGGCCGGTCCTTCGGACTGAGGTTGGGGTTTAGAAGGGTCCCCATCCCTAGAAATAGCTTGTTTATCCATAGTCGGCTCGAAGGCCATGATAAAAGGTTGGTGGGCTACCCTCAAAGGGGCGCGGTACCCACCCGGCCGCTCCACCTGACCGGGCAGTAGGCCAATAGCACCCTCAAGGCTGGCCCGACACCAGGAGGGGGACCGCTTGCGACCGGACTACTCCCCGGCCTTCCAGCCCATCGGCACGGTCAACACCTTAGGCATTAGAGAGTACGTTGAGCAGTACCACGGCCTGCAGGTTGGCGAGCCAGACCCGCATACCCAAATTCGGCCGAAGCCACTGGATAGGGTCGCCAGCGCCGGAGCCCAGTCTGTCCAGCAGCCCTAGGGACTGCCTTGAACACACGCGGGACGAGTACCCTGGGTCGACTTGCGAGACAGCGTGGGGGGGGGGGTCTGCGGCTGCCAGAGGCAAATAGAGGGTGCAGACCTCCCACCAGCCTTGACCTGCTGAAGATAGGGGCAGGCGTGAAGCATCGCAGACCTTAGCCCATGGGCCTAGTCTGTCTCATACTTCACTGGCATGCTGAATACGCCTTCGCGTGCCCAGAATCACTTTGAAGCGTTTTATTTTCTGCGACTCTGAAACGATTCTGGGGCGACTCTAGCGACTCTGGGGCGACGGTATAACGATTCTGGAGCCGTAGAGCCGCATTAGAGTCACTGAGTTGTGTTTGAAGCGCATTTGCGTCGCTCGATGAATCAGAGTCACATTTACGGCGTTTCAGCGGCGTTCTGGAATCGCTGAAAAGTCGTCACAGAAGAAGCGCTTTAGCGTCACTGCAGAATCGTTAGTGCAACACTTCTGAGGCGCTCTGGACACGTCACAGAGTCGTTACTACCAGCCTTAAACAGCCTGCTGGATCGTTACTTCTGGGCAAATAGAAAATGCATGCTTATCAACTCAGAAGTGATGCACTAACGATTTTAAAATGACGCTAAAACGCTTCTTCTGCGACTTTTTTGACGACTTGTATGTGTCCATTACTCTGCCGCGTTCAGTGGCTTGCCTATTTATGCCGCCGCGCGGTCTTTGCGCTCTCGCCACTCTTTGCGCTCAATTTTTTGAAACGAAAAAAAAATTGCTCGCAACTTGTGGAGAGTTCGTTTGCCGCTCCCCCTTTAATGCTTCGTTGCGCTGTTGCCGCCTCGCTGCGCTTTGTTCGCCTCTTGGCCTGTGCATCCTCATGGTTCAGAGTCGTTAGAATCACTTCTTTCCTATTTAAACTGTCATCCGAACGCGTCTGAATCGACTCTGGGGCGACGCAAGTGACTCCGGGACGCTTCTTGGCCTGGGTGCCGTTTTCATCGGGCAATAAACACTCAGTTTGAGCCTATTGAACTCAAATTGCACTAACTAGTCTACTCGGTTAGCGGAAAGTTAAGCGCCAGCACAACCAGGGGCGTCGCCAACGGGGGGACAGGGACATGTCCCCCCAGTAAAAGATTTGAGGGGGACATGCCATTGCTTTGTCCCCCCCCCACCTTGTGATCCGTTATGGAAATCAATAATTTTGCAGCTGGGCGACAAAAAAAAGCGCCTGCGGCGCTGAAATGAGTGCCTGCGGCGCTAAAATGAGAGCCTGCGGCGCTAAAATGAGTGCCTGCGGCGCTAAAATGAGAGCCTGCGGCGCTAAAATGAGAGCCTGCGTCGCTAAAATGAGAGCCTGCGGCGCTAAAATGAGTGCCTGCGGCGCGGCTAAAATGAGAGCCTGCGGCGCTAAAATGAGAGCCTGCGGCGCTAAAATAAGAGCCTGCGGCGCTAA
>NIVC01001436.1:0-62692 GCA_002269645.1 Macrostomum lignano | reverse complement strand
CTGAGCTAGAATTTACTGCGCACTGTCAAAGGTGGCGACTATTTAATGTTGTTGAGTATATTTAATAACTCCACTGACTGGCATCCCAATGCTGGCAAGAGATCTCAGCGCTGCTAAAGATAATAAAACTTCTCCGAGTTAAAAAAAACACATGCACACAAAAATGAGCTGAAGCTTCATCAGCTGCTTTGATTACGTAATAGAGGGAAGTGAATTCGCTGGCCCGATGCGGATGGGGAGCACGCACCGGAGTCCGTCAATAAGTGTCAGTTTCAGGGTGGACTGCAACCCTCCTTGCCCCCCCCCCCCCTGCGCCAGTGCCAACGATGCAATATCGACCGCCCGCATATCCAGCATCCAACATTCAATCCGCAGTCTGTACAGTGCTCCTCTCTAGCTTCTATTTCTGCCCCATGCATTCATATCGCATATTATCCTCAAATATCCCAAACAGCGGGTCGCGTGACCTATCAGTCAGCTGTAGCCGCTAATCAGTTGAACTCCTCCTGCCCCTGGCAACTCATCACGGATCAGCTGAGCTATCCCCCCCCAAACCCCGCTGCGTCAACTGTCAGGACTCTACTCTCTTGTTCTGAGCCGGAAAAATCAGACACAATTAGAAGACAGAACGGCACAAGAGCGTCATCATGATTTGCTCAATCTCAAATGCACAGCTAGAGAAGTGTCAATCAATTTTCAAGAGCTCATTTAGACATTTTAAGCGCATGACCGGTCGCGTCTCAAGTGCCCGAACTCGACCGTCACTCGAGTTTGCTAAGCGGTCACACTTTTCCTCTTGGCGAACTCGTTTTGAAGAGTTCATTCTCCTCTTTCTCCTCTTCTTCAAGCATGTCGCCATTCTTCCACTGTCTCTAAGCTGAGGGAAGGGCACATTTTTGGTTAAATTAGAATCTTCTGGCCGGCCGGCCTTCTTATCCAATTCCGAAGCGGTGAAAGTGGGACCGCTCTTGACACAGTCTTACCATCGCGCCTTCACTTTTTCTCTCTCTTATATATAAGAGTCCAACACTGGCTTTTATGGCATTAATTAAAATCCCTAGCCGAGACCTCCAAGCCACTCGACCCGGCAGCCTGTGGAGTGGGCCGCCAATCTCCACCAGCTTCATCCAGTCTCTTAAAGTCTCTTGGCTGGCTGATTTCGATCCAATCGGGGTGCAGAGTCTAAAAATATTGTGTCGCTAGGGCCAGACAGACCCAACTCACCTGCCAGCAGCAGCAGCAGCATCAGCGGTTGCCGGCGTAGAGCTCGCCCAGCTAATAGCTGCCGCTGTCGGGTTGTCATTGATTTCGAAGACTTCGAAGACTGGCGGACTGAGTGACAGGTGGGCTCGTCCAGTTGCTGAATAATGCAGTGATGTCTGCAAATCGTGTAGGGGGAGGGGGTGATGCCGGTGTTCAAAACTGCAACCCAAGCATCTTCTATGCACACTAGGAGGCAAACTTAGGAGTCTGAGAGGCGGATGAAGGAAGGAAAAAAACTGCTCCATCTTAGCAGGGTGACTTTTTGCATTCTTCTGTACCCAGTTGAGTGAGGCTTTAAGAGAAGTGTGGGAGGTGTGAGGCGAGACAATGGGAGAGTGTTGGACGGCGGTGGCCTGTCTCACTGCCCGCACGGCGAGTCCAGGCTACGGTTGAGTCACACCGATCCTGGCAGTGAGCGATGATGGACATGCGCTGACTTTCCACTTTTACCCTGGCGATGATGGGGAAGAAAGGTGTGAATGATTAGTCTCTGGTTTTTAAGCCTCCGCGACTTGCTGGCTTTGCTAGAAGACCAGTCTCAATCTATTTTTAAACACACTTTCACTTCGCTGTCTTTTCAGATGAGTTCTTGTTAGTTGTTGGCATCCGCGAATGGCCTGGACAATTGGGACATTGGGTTAACTAATATGACATGATTTTATGTAGTGTGGGATGCTTGTTGTGAGTTTATTATGTAACTAAATGTTGATTTTATGTACTGTGGGATTCTTAATGTGAGTTTATTATGTAACTAAATGCTGATTTTATGTACTGTGGGATTCTTATTGTGAGTTTATTATGTAACTAAATGTTGATTTTATGTACTGTGGGATTCTTATTGTGAGTTTATTATGTTACTAAATGTTGATTTTATGTACTGTGGGATTCTTGTTGTGAGTTTATTATGTTACTAAATGTTGATTTTATGTACTGTGGGGTTCTTATTGTGAGTTTATTATGTAACTAAATGTTGATTTTATGTACTGTGGGGTTCTTATTGTGAGTTTATTATGTAACTAAGTGCTGATTTTATGTACTGTGGGATTTTTGTTGTGAGTTTATTATGTAACTAAATGCTGATTATGTTCTTTGGGATTCTTATTGTCAGTTTATTTTGCTTGGGGAAAGATAAATGTTGATTTTATGTACTGTGGGGTTCTTATTGTGAGTTTATTATGTAACTAAGTGCTGATTTTATGTGCTGTGGGATGCTTGTTGCGAGTTTATTATGTAACTAAATGTTGATTTTATGTACTGTGGGATTCTTATTGTGAGTTTATTATGTAACTAAGTGCTGATTTTATGTACTGTGGGATTCTTATTGTGAGTTTATTATGTAACTAAGTGCTGATTTTATGTACTGTGGGATTCTTATTGTGAGTTTATTATGTAACTAAGTGCTGATTTTATGTTCTGTGGATTCTTATTGTGAGTTTATTATGTAACTAAGTGCTGATTTTATGTTCTGTGGGATTCTTATTGTGAGTTTATTATGTAACTAAGTGCTGATTTTATGTACTGTGGGATTCTTATTGTGAGTTTATTATGTAACTAAGTGCTGATTTTATGTTCTGTGGGATTCTTATTGTGAGTTTATTATGTAACTAAGTGCTGATTTTATGTTCTGTGGGATTCTTATTGTGAGTTTATTATCTAACAAAATGTTGATTTTATGTACAGTAGCTTGTGAATAAACCTCTGGCAAAAGCACCTGCGCAAAAATATTAAAAGAAAAAATGTAAGAAAACGAGAAATAGCGGAATTGGCCATACGAAGGGACAACTGTGGGAACTGATGGGAGCACAAGGAGAAGCAGAGAAAGAATCCCCTGGCTTGGCCACCTTTGCCCAGCCAGCGCGACTTTGCGTGACCAAGAAAAAGCGGCAGACGAGAAAGCAACGGCAGTTGCAGTGGGCGTGGGATATTTGAAAAAGCGGCCTCGGGTCAAAGCGCCGGATTAGCAAGGGGACATTTTAGCCGCATGTTGGGATTCGAACTGTTGCTCTGGTCATGCATGGCCATCCCACTGATATTGCAGTACAATTTAGCGGCAACCTGCGAGCAAGCACTCTTCATCTCTTGTTTGAAGCCGCGTAAGGAGATCAATTTGGGTTGGTCCTGTGTTGGGAGAGATCAATCTTTCGATTTGTGGGTTCCTCAGCTTCCCCCCCCCCGGGCGGGTTAATTATGAATGCTATATGTGAATATAGAACTTGGCATACATAGTGTTCTGGTAATGCATAATTCGATAGATCTGAGCGAGAAAGAGGATTGAAAACTTCAAGCTCAGTGAAATATAACCTGCTTGGAAATTATTTTCGGTTCAGCTCGAATTATGAGAACTAGACTTCTTATGAACCGCGTGAAGGGTCTATTTTTTAGGAGAGTCGAGACTGCCATGGAGAAAGAGATTAATGGGAAGCAAGGGGAAGAGAGAGGAAAGCTAAGGAAGAAAAGCTAAGGGAGAGAGCGGATAGCTGGGGAGAGAGAGCGGATAGCTGGGGAGAGAGCGGATAGCTGGGGAGAGAGAGCGGATAGCTGGGGAGAGAGAGCGGATAGCTGGGGAGAGAGAGCGGAAAGCTGGTGAGAGAGAGCGGAAAGCTGGTGAGAGAGAAAGCGGATAGTTGGGGAGAGAGAGCGGATAGGTGGGAGAGAGAGCGGATAGGTGGGAGAGAGAGCGGATAGGTGGGAGAGAGAGCGGATAGCTGGGAGAGAGAGCGGATAGCTGGGGAGAGAGAGCGGATAGCTGGGGAGAGAGAGCAGATAGCTGGGGAGAGAGCGGAAAGCTGGTGAGAGAGAGCGGAAAGCTGGTGAGAGAGAAAGCGGATAGTTGGGGAGAGAGAGCGGATAGGTGGGAGAGAGAGCGGATAGGTGGGAGAGAGAGCGGATAGGTGGGAGAGAGAGCGGATAGCTGGGGAGAGAGAGCGGATAGCTGGGGAGAGAGAGCGGATAGCTGGGGAGAGAGAGCGGATAGCTGGGGAGAGAGAGCGGATAGCTGGGAGAGAGAGCGGATAGCTGGGGAGAGAGAGCGGATAGCTGGGGAGAGAGAGCGGATAGCTGGGGAGAGAGAGCAGATAGCTGGGGAGAGAGAGCGGATAGCTGGTGAGAGAGAACGGATAGCTGGGGAGAGAGAGCGGATAGCTGGTGAGAGAGAGCGGATAGCTGGGGAGAGAGAGCAGATAGCTGGGGAGAGAGCGGAAAGCTGGGGAGAGAGAGCGGATAGCTGGGGAGAGAGAAAGCGGATAGTTGGGGAGAGAGAGCGGATAGGTGGGAGAGAGAGCGGATAGGTGGGAGAGAGAGCGGATAGGTGGGAGAGAGAGCGGATAGCTGGGGAGAGAAAGCGGATAGGTGGGGAGAGAGAGCGGATAGGTGGGGAGAGAGAGCGGATAGCTGGAGAACAGCTGGAAGCCAGAGGAGAAAAAAGCTATCTGAAATCGGATTCGATTCGAGGTGCTTCCGAGAGTTTTGCTAAATTTCGGCTGCTCAGGGTGGCGGGCCAGGTCAGGCTGGTGATTCATCGGCAGCCGCCTCCCATGTCCACTTCTATTTATCACGAGCGAGATTTCGGTTAAAGTAGGAGAGGCTCGAGATGGTGAAAGCTGAGTCCTCTGGAGTCCCCTAGAGCTCCCCTGAGCACAAGAAACAGCTCGGAGAGTTAAAAGCTCGGCCTGTTTCCCCAGCTTTGCTGGCTTGCCCACTTTTCAGCTTTTTAGTTTCCTGCTCAGTTGCTGCCGGGCTGGCTGCGCCGCTGTCAATTATGCAATGCCCAGCCTCATTTCTAGGAAATTCTCGCGTAAATTATTCCTTGGTGTTTTGCTCCCGCCTCACTGGCTTTTTTGCACTGAATTTTCTTTAATTATCAACTCCCTTTGAAGTTCCTTGTTCTCGGAATTGAAAAGAGTTCTGAAATCTCAGAGATCCCCACCGGAGCTACTAGAAATACTCCCGTCAAAATGCTCCCATCGAAAGACCCCCATCAGAATACCCCCAGCGGAATACCCGCATTGGAATACCCTCATTGGAATACCACCGTCGGAATGAATAACACATCGGAATACACCCATCGGAATACCCACATCGGAATACCCCATTATAATACCCCCGTCGGAATACCCCATCCGAATACCCGCATTGGAATACCCGCATTAGAATACCCGCATTGGAATACCCGCATTGGAATACCCGCATTGGAATACCCGCATTAGAATACCCGCATTGGAATACCCGCATTGGAATACCCGCATTGGAATACCCGCATTGGAATACCCGCATTAGAATACCCGCATTGGAATACCCGCATTGGAATACCCGCATTGGAATACCCGCATTGGAATACCCGCATTGGAATACCCGCATTGGAATACCCGCATTGGAATACCCGCATTGGAACCCCGCATTGGAGTACATGCAGATAACAGCACATCAACTACCCTAGCTAGCAGCAAATGTGCACTAAATTTTGCACTCCAGGGTTCCAATAGCCATCGAGTCAGCCAGGCTGCCCGGAAAAATGGTGTCCCAATGTTCCTAAATTGTTCTCCGCATGCTGGAAAGTGGATGAACAGCGCAGCTTTCACCGCATGAGGACAGCGCATGGGGACAGCGGGTGGGCCGGGGGGGAGGGCGCACAGCCCGTTGAACTTCATCGCTTCCCGATGCTTCATCCCCGTTAGCTCTGTCAATTTTTTTTTTCTGCAACTCCGAGCGCTTCCGCGGGCAAACTGTTAGCCGGGCGGCAGACAGGAATATGTGTCGGAACTGAAACGGGAAAATCGATTCCCAAACCAGTGGGAGCGGCTGCCCAATTCAAAAAATGGGAAGAGGGAGAACACTGGGAGAATTCTACTCGGATTCAATCTCAACCCGCGCGCGCTATTGTTTGACTGGTGAAAAAAGTTCGAACAGAACTCGTGGAAGCCTCGGAGTTTTAGCAGACAGGCAGAGGGGAGAGGCTGAAACTGATTTCTGCTGATTCTAGTAGCAGCAAAAGCAGAGAATTTTGTTCCCTCTTCGGCGGGGTCAAAATCAGTAATTAGAATCGCTTTCAGTAATTCCAAAAACTGTTCCGCCCGAGCACTAACAAAAGAATTCGTTAAACAAACTCTTCTGTGGGATCGGGAATTGCAAAAGAAGACTGTTGCAGACAGTGCCAGAGGGGGTCACTTACCAGCAAGAATGTTTCGAGGCCGTGCTGTTAGCTGGAGAATTCCTGCAAAACCTTTATTATTCGTGGCAAAGCCTGGCGGCAAGGTTTAGCGCTGATGCGGCGGGCGTGCATTCTCTGCTAGAAAGGAAACTCTGCTTGGGACTGAAGATGGCTGAGGGGAAGCGAGAGGCCAGATATTTATGCGCTAACTGAGGTGGCCACAAGGTAAAAGGGAAAATCCCACAACCTCACTGCTGAGCCGGCAATGGGGGGACTGGCTGGACCAATGGCCGGGCAGTGAGACTGAGGCAGGGAAGGAGGGAAATCCTACTGTTAGTAGCCACAGAGTCACGCTTGGTGCCAGCCTGCCAGTTCTTGATGACTCTTAGATCTGCTATCTTCATGTTCCCAGATCCCTAGATTTCCAGATCCCTAGATTTCCAGATCCTCAGATCCCCAGATCACAGATAGCCAAATCCTTAGATCCCCAGATCCCCAAATACCGGATCCACAAATCCTTAGATCCCCAGATCCTTAGATCCCCAGATCCCCAGATCTTTAGATCCCCAGATCCTTACATTCCCAGATCCCCAGAAAGCCAGATCCCCAGATCCCCAGATAGCCAGGTCCTCAGATCCCCAGATCTCAAATCCCTAGATCCTCAGATCCCCAGATCCCCAAAGTCTCAGATTCCCAGATCCCCACATCCCCAGATAACTAAATCTCCAAATCCTTAAATACCCAGGTACCCAGATCCTTTCATCTCCAGCTCCTTAGATCCCCGGCTCCCCAGATCCTTAGATCCCCGGCTCCCCAGATCCTTAGATCCCCGGCTCCCCAGATCCTTAGATCCCCAGATCCCCAGATCCTTAGATCCCCGGCTCCCCAGATCCTTAGATCCCCGGCTCCCCAGATCCTTAGATCCCCGGCTCCCCAGATCCTTAGATCCCCGGCTCCCCAGATCCTTAGATCCCCGGCTCCCCAGATCCTTAGATCCCCGGCTCCCCAGATCCTTAGATCCCCGGCTCCCCAGATCCTTAGATCCCCGGCTCCCCAGATCCTTAGATCCCCGGCTCCCCAGATCCTTAGATCCCCGGCTCCCCAGATCCTTAGATCCCCGGCTCCCCAGATCCTTAGATCCCCAGATCCCCAGATCTCCAGATATCCAGATCCTTAGCTCCCCAGATCATTAGATCCTAACATCCCCAGATCCCCAGATCATTAGATCCTAACATCCCCAGATCCAGAGATCATTAGATCCTAACATCCCCAGATCCAGAGATCATTAGATCCTAACATCCCCAGATCCAGAGATCATTAGATCCTAACATCCCAGATCCAGAGATGATTAGATTCCCTCATCTTTAGATCATCGTATCCTTGATCCCCAGCTCAACTGAGCCAGTGTTAAAGAAACACGCATTGAAGCTGTGCCTGGAAAAGCTTTATTGTGAATACGAGCGTAAAGAGCTTCATCAGAGCTTCAGTTCCCGATACTCCACAAATTTCAAGAGAAAAGTGCATGGAATTATACTGAGCAGAACCCGCTGCTCAGCTGCCCGGCAACATAATATAGATTTCACCCGACATCATTCCGCCGCCCCCCTAAGCGGAAGTGGAACCCAGAGCAATGGACTGTTATTTGGGCAATTTTTCTTTAAAAAAACATTCTTTTATTTTCATCCGCGCAAATTTTAGGCCACAACGCCGATCCGAAAATAATCTGCTCTCATTTTCTATTAATATTATCAGTTAGTTTGACGACTAAAAACTGAATTTTTGTTGTATTGATTCTCGATAATTGCTTCTGTGTACAGAAAGCTTTATGTGTGCCCCTTACCTTCGGCCGACCACTAATTATCCTGAAGAAATGCTCTTTTGGATTGGATTGCCATGCCATTGCGGCGTTCCTGTTTCTTAGAAAAAAGGAAAAAAAACAAAAATCGTGCTATGGCGGATAATACGCTCGTAGGTTTGTTTTAAATAGTAGTATTTAATTCTTTGAACTCCTGTTCTGCGTGGATTGTCTATGCATAAAATTAATAAAATGCGATATTTGCTACTTAGTGAGTAGGTTTAGCTTTCTCTTATTTATAATAGAACTTGGGGTCAAAAGTGCATTCAAAGCTTATGCATCACATGCATTTACTTATAAAACTGCTAATGACCAATATGTATCTGCAGTCAGATCTCGAGATCACCAGAGCCCCAGATCCTCAGAGCCCCAGATCCCCAGATCCTCAGAGCCCCAGATCCTCAGATCCCCAGATCCTCAGAGCCCCGGATCCTCAGATCCCCAGATCTTCAGAGCCCCAGATCCTCAGAGCCACAGATCACCAGATCCCCAGATTCCCAGATCCTTAGATCACCAGATCCCCAGATTCCCAGATCCTTAGATCACCAGATCCCCAGATTTCCAGATTCCCAGATCATCAGATCCCCAGATCACTAGAGCACTAGATCACTAGATCACTAGATCACTAGATCACTAGATCACCAGATCCTTAGATCACTAGATCCCCAGATCATCAGATCCCCAGATCACCAGTTCCTTAGATCACCAGATCCCCAGATTCCCAGATCGCCAGATCCCCAGATCCCCAGATCCTCAGATCCCCAGTTCCTTAGATCACCAGATCCCCAGATTCCCAGATCACCAGATCCCCAGATCACCAGATCACCAGATCCCCAGATCGCCAGATCCTCAGATCCTCAGATCCCCAGTTCCTTAGATCACCAGATCCCCAGATCACCAGATCACCAGATCCCCAGATCCCCAGATCCTCAGATCCCCAGTTCCTTAGATCACCAGATCCCCAGATTCCCAGATCACCAGATCACCAGATCCCCAGATCCCCAGATCCTCAGATCCCCAGTTCCTTAGATCACCAGATCCCCAGATTCCCAGATCACCAGATCACCAGATCCCCAAATCCCCAGATCCTCAGATCCCCAGTTCCTTAGATCACCAGATCCCCAGATTCCCAGATCACCAGATCCTCAGTAAAGTAGCATAGGCTCCCTATCAATCATTGGTATGCAGAATTGGGGATCAGAATGCAGTCGGAACTAACACAGTAAGGACCCAGTTCATTTTCTCTAGAAACTTGGCGAATGTCGTCCTGCCTATAAATAGCAATCAAAACAAACTGACTGCTCATGCGACAGAAGCCATGCCTATTCCATAGAATTCAAGCATTCAAAAATGTTTTTTTGATAAGCCCGAGTTTTTTATAAAGCAGATAAAAATACTGACAATGTACAATTGTACATACACTTATATATCTCTATTGCGCTGTGAACATTGATTACCGCGAGCGCTAACTGCCGCCAGTATAAACACCCTGGGCTAACTAGAGTATCCAGACCAACCTTCGAATTTGACTTCAATGCGACTAACTATACTCAGAGTTGTTACTAAAGAGAAATTAAAAATGTTTTGCCCGATAGTTTTGCTGCTGATCGTTGCCCTGTCAACGGCTTCAGACAGGTGGGATCCGGATGGTCAGGTGCAGTATTCCCCGGCTCAGCCTGCATCGTGCTCAGCGCTCCTCACGGCGGCAGGCAGAGACCCGATTGGATCTCAGATCGGCGAGCTGTTGGCTGCGAGACTGCCGACGGTGACTGCAGGTGGAATGCCACCTGCCCGGGCTCCAGCTGCAGGGCACTACTGTACGGCGATCCCAATACCCGGGAGATCGCCACGGCCGTGCGGGACTACCTGACTGAGGACGGGCTGCGGCCGCACCTCATTGCCAATCACATGGACCGGATGAAGATGGACCCGAATAGGGGCGGCCCGACTCTGTCCGAGGGTGACAGCTGACCTTTGTGCTGCTCATTGCTGTATTAGACCGCGGGGTCTGGGGATCTTAGGATCTGGGGATTTGGCGATCTGGGGATCTGGCGATCTGGGGATCTGGGGATCTGGCGATCTGCGGATCCGGGGATCTGGAGAGGATCTGGGGATCTGGGGATCTGGGGATCTTGGGATCTGGGAATATGGCGATCTGGGGCTCTGGCGATCTGCGGATCTGGGGATCTGGGGATCTGGGGATCTGGGGATCTGGGGATCTGGGGCTCTAGGAATCTGATTATCTGGGATCTGGGAATCTGGGGTTCTGCGGATCTGGGGCTCTGGGGATCTGAGGATCTGGCGATCTGCGGATCCGGGGATCTGGGGGATCTGGGGATCTGGGGATCTGGGGATCTGGGGATCTGGGGATCTGGGGACTAGGGATCTGGGGATCTGGGGATTTGGGGATCTGGGGATCTGGGGATCTGGGGATCTGGGGATCAGGGGATCTGGGGATCTGGGGATCTGGGGATCTGGGGATCTGGGGATCTGGGGATCTGGGGATCTGGGGATCTGGGGGGGATCTGGGGATCTGGCGATCTGGGGATCTGGGGATCTGGCGATCTGGCGATCTGGCGATCTGGGGATCTGGCGATCTGGGGATCTGGGGATCTGGCGATCTGGCGATCTGGCGATCTGGGGATCTGGCGATCTGGGGATCTGGCGATCTGGCGATCTGGGGATCTGGCGATCTGGGGATCTGGCGATCTGGGGATCTGGCGATCTGGGGATCTGGCGATCTGGGGATCTGGCGATCTGGCGATCTGGTGATCTGGCGATCTGGGGATCTGGAGATCAAAGGAGCTGGGGGTTGAAAGATTCGAGCATTGAAGATGCTGAAAAGCGCTGTTGTCCCGCGTCAATCCCAAACGAGCAGGCATCCAGTGCGACCCGGCTGCCAAGCGAGTCTACGACAGTTACCATGGCTTCGTGAGGCAGGCCGTTGATGCCGTGCGGCGGAGCTGCCGGGGCCGCGGACTCTTGCTCGACATTCACGGGCAGCATCATCCGCAGAACTGGACTGAGATTGGCTACCTGTGCGTCTGGGTTGGTGAATGAGTTTGTGAATAAGCTAAGGTATAGTTGGTTAATGAACTAAGCCAGAGTTGGTGAATGAATGAGCTAGAGTTGGTGAATGAGTTTGTGAATAAGCTAAGGTATAGTTGGTTAATGAACTAAGCCAGAGTTGGTGAATGAGCTAAGCTAGAGTAGCTAGAGTTGGTTAATGAATTAATCTAGAGTTGGTGAATGAACTGAGCTAGAGTTGGTGAATGAACTGAGCTAGAGTTGGTGAATGAACTGAGCTAGAGTTGGTGAATGAACTGAGCTAGAGTTGGTGAATGAACTGAGCTAGAGTTGGTGAATGAACTGAGCTAGAGTTGGTGAATGAACTGAGCTAGAGTTGGTGAATGAACTGAGCTAGAGTTGGTGAATGAACTGAGCTAGAGTTGGTGAATGAACTGAGCTAGAGTTGGTGAATGAACTGAGCTAGAGTTGGTGAATGAACTGAGCTAGAGTTGGTGAATGAACTGAGCTAGAGTTGGTGAATGAACTGAGCTAGAGTTGGTGAATGAACTGAGCTAGAGTTGGTGAATGAACTGAGCTAGAGTTGGTGAATGAACTGAGCTAGAGTTGGTGAATGAACTGAGCTAGAGTTGGTGAATGAACTGAGCTAGAGTTGGTGAATGAACTGAGCTAGAGTTGGTGAATGAGCTAAGCTAGAGTTGGTGAATGAACTGAGCTAGAGTTGGTGAATGCATGAGCTAAGCTATAGTTGGTGAATGAACTGAGCTAGAGTTGGTGAATGAGCTAAGCTAGCTGGTGAATGAGAAAAAGGCTATAGTTGGTGACTGTGCCAGTGTGAGCTGGTGACTCACCCGAACACCGCAGGCTGAGAAAGTCGCAGCTGAACAGCGGCCAGTACCCAGCTGCCAGCACCAGCATCCGCGGCCTGGTCGGCCGCTCCTCCCGCGATTCCGCGAGTTCGTTGTCCGCCCGCAAGTTCATCATCGGCGACCGGAGCTTCGGCAGCCTGTTGAACAGCTTTGGCTATCGGGTTGTGCCAAGCGCCAGCGTGCCCGCCCCGGAGACTGGAGGCTACTACTCTGGCGGCTTCATCACTCGGCAGTACGGCTCATTGACTGGCGGCGAGTTCGACTCAATGCAGGTTGAGATCACCCAGGCGGTGATGTACGCCAGCGAGGCCGAACGGGACCGCTTCAGCCGCCACCTGGCTGCCACCATCGGGCTGTTTGCCAGGGCCAACGGCTACGCCTGAGCCCTACCGACCTGCACCCCTGCATCTCCCATCCCTGCATCTCCCATCCCTGCATCTCCCATCCCTGCATCTCCCATCCCTGCATCTCCCATCCCTGCATCTCCCATCCCTGCATCTCCCATCCCTGCATCTCCCATCCCTGCATCTCCCATCCCTGCATCTCCCATCCCTGCATCTCCCATCCCTGCATCTCCCATCCCTGCATCTCCCATCCCTGCATCTCCCATCCCTGCATCTCCCATCCCTGCATCTCCCATCCCTGCATCTCCCATCCCTGCATCTCCCATCCCTGCATCTCCCATCCCTGCATCTCCCATCCCTGCATCTCCCATCCCTGCATCTTCCATCCCTGCATCTCCCATCCCTGCATCTCCCATCCCTGCATCTCCCATCCCTGCATCTCCCATCCCTGCATCTCCCATCCCTGCATCTCCCATCCCTGCATCTCCCATCCCTGCATCTCCCATCCCTGCATCTCCCATCTCTGCATCTCCCATCTCTGCATCCAATCTTTCACCCTACATTCCCATCTAACCTTTCTCCCCTTTTTCTCAACCCTTCTCCAGCTCACCCTGTAATTCACCCGTTCTTTTCTACTCAACCATTTTCCTTTGCACACAAATTTGCTTTCGAATAAAGAAAGTCAACCATTGAGCATGTTTTACCGCGAACGCTAAACATATCAAAATGCGGCTTTCGTTACAAATAAAATCAAATTGAAATAACAATTTCTCAATTTGTCAATCTGTTAAACTTGCGCAAAAATAATTGATTTCAAAAAAAACAAAATTTTAAACACTCCTTAAAATGAGCAACTGTACTAATTCTATTGTCAGTAGTGACCACCGTTTATTGTTTTGTTGAATACTATAAACATGAAAAATGGATTAATGAAAGTTAATTTTTTTCACAAAAAATTGATAGGCAAGATAAATTTCCTGTTGAGTTTATGGTAGACATTATCTAGATAAAGATAGGCAGATGTCTAAATCACCTAAAGGTAGTTAGATGTCTATATTACCTAGATAAAGGTAGGCAGATGTCTATTACCTAGATAAATTTAGGTAGATGTCTATTACCTGGATAAAGGTAAATTGATTTTTAAATTACCTAGATAAAGGTAGGTAAATGTCTATATCACCTAGATAAAGATAGGTAGATGTCTATATCACCTAGATAAAGATAGGTAGATGTCTATTACCTAGATAAAGATAGGTAGATGTCTATATCACCTTGATAAAGATAGGTAGATGTCTATATCACCTAGATAAAGATAGGTAGATGTCTATATCACCTAGACAAAGATAGGTAGATGTCTATATCACCTAGATAAAGATAGGTAGATGTCTATTACCTAGATAAAGATAGGTAGATGTCTATATCACCTAGATAAAGATAGGTAGATGTCTATATCACCTAGATAAAAGTAGGTAGTGCATATCTTATTTCAGCTAGCTGTTCTAGGCTATTTGCGAGCCGTAAATGTCTTAATTGTGTACCTTAGTATCTAACAGAGCAGTAAAAGCACAATTCATCCTACACGATGAGTCACGTGACAATATTTAAAATGCAGCCACCCCTAAAATGCGCGTCAAAAAATTAAAACTCTGGCTCACATCTTGCTATAATTGTTAATTGCCGATGATATTGCTTAATTCTATCATTTTTTAAACAATGCCCGATCAATATAAAAAAACGGAGAACTCTGCCTGCCGGTTGCTTTGGCAATTAGGCTGGATCTCTCGCTCTCTAATAAGGTGCGAAAATTGTCACCCTAATGCCTACGGGGTCGGGGGCGGCAGGCAGACTGATAGGTGTTAATAGTTGCGTAACACTGTTCAGGACCCTCTATATTTCTCAACGTGCTGCGGCTTAAATAACAGCCCACTAAACGAACTATATCCCTGCTCGAAGTCTGGCTTTATTGAGAGTAAATTGTTTCAACAATAACAGCACTAAAAGTTATGTTGATTATATTGCACTGTGAATAATATTATAAAGCATTCACCTGCGCTAATTCCCCTCTCTCCCAAACTGATTAGATTAAGATTCGAATGAGAAGTGAGTGAAAATCTGGGAATTAAGCCGCCGGGGCAGTTTCTATCAGCGAGAGCGCTTGCGAATATTTGTGTCAATAAATACCTGGCGTTCGTAGCTGTTACATAACCTAAATTTAGTGTTCGCGTACCTACTCATGCAGAGCTGTGGGATTTAGATGTAGAAGGAGCCGGTGCAGAGCGGCCTTCCCCGGTGCTGGCGTCCCCTGTGCTGGCGTCCCCGGTGCTGGCGTCCCCTGTGCTGGCGTCCCCGGCGCACCCTACACACTAAACCGGCGCACCCTACACACTAAACCGGCGCACCCTACACACTAAACCGGAGCACCCTACACACTAAACCGGAGCACCCTACACACTAAACCGGAGCACCCTACACACTAAACCGGCGCACCCTATACACTAAACCGGCGCACCCTACACACTAAACCGGCGCACCCTACAGTAAACCGGAGCACCCTACACACTAAACCGGAGCACCCTACAGTAAACTGGCACACCCTACAGTAAATTGGCGCCACTTCATTAAAATGGCGCTTCCTAAAGTGTTGCCAGTAAGTGGCGCCCGCAAAGACGCGCCCTCCATAAAAACCCTGGCTACGCCCCTGGATAGTAGAGAGGCCCAGTAAATAACCAATTACTGTCAGAGCTGTTCTACATGACCCCACGTTAATAAATCTCATGTTTAATGCCTATTGCATAATGTAGAACGCATAAGCATGTCACCGTACTGTTTAAACATGACACGCGGCACTAGTAAGAAGCTCCCTCATTGGTTGGCACCCCAAATTAGCCGCAGCCAATCAGCGGCCTGTGAGCTGCCGTCCTATAACTATTATTCGATGTAAAATTTGCTACTGGCACGTTTAAATTGCTCCAATTTTAGCACCTTGGCCACCGTAGACAGTCCGACGCCAATTAAAGCCGCGAAAGCGCTAAAGTTATTTTTAAATATCTAGCAAGCGGAGCATGAGTGACAGCAACTGGAATAACGGTTTGGCATCTGCTCACGGGTCACTGCGACTGCCGGGTATGCCGACGCCTCCGCCACGACTGCCGACTCAGAACTGGGATTTCCTTCACCTGTCTGCTGTAACCACCGAGTCTGTTGGTGAGTTGTGCGTGTCTGCTGATAATCTGCTTGCGTGAAGGACCGGGAGTAGAGAGCACCGGTGGTAAAGGACCGGGAGTAGAGAGCACCGGAGGTAAAGGACCGGGAGTAGAGAGCACCGGAGGTAAAGGACCGGGAGTAGAGAGCACCGGAGGTAAAGGACCGGGAGTAGAGAGCACCGGTGGTAAAGGACCGGGAGTAGAGAGTACCGGAGGTAAAGGACCGGGAGTAGAGAGCACCGGTGGTAAAGGACCGGGAGTAGAGAGCACCGGTGGTAAAGGACCGGGAGTAGAGAGTACCGGAGGTAAAGGACCGGGAGTAGAGAGCACCGGAGGTAAAGGACCGGGAGTAGAGAGTACCGGAGGTAAAGGACCGGGAGTAGAGAGCACCGGTGGTAAAGGACCGGGAGTAGAGAGCACCGGTGGTAAAGGACCGGGAGTAGAGAGTACCGGAGGTAAAGGACCGGGAGTAGAGAGCACCGGTGGTAAAGGACCGGGAGTAGAGAGTACCGGAGGTAAAGGACTGGGAGTAGAGAGCATCGGTGGTAAAGGACCGGGAGTAGAGAGCATCGGTGGTAAAGGACCGGGAGTAGAGAGCACCGGTGGTAAAGGACCGGGAGTAGAGAGTACCGGAGGTAAAGGACTGGGAGTAGAGAGCATCGGTGGTAAAGGACCGGGAGTAGAGAGCATCGGTGGTAAAGGACCGGGAGTAGAGAGCATCGGTGGTAAAGGACTGGGAGTAGAGAGCATCGGTGGTAAAGGACCGGGAGTAGAGGGCACCGGTGAGGGACCGGGAGAACAGAGGACCGAGAATGACGCCCCTGTGCTTCCATTAGCTATCAATTTACCAGCAGATGAGTTAGTCAAACTAGCTATCAATCCACCCACCGACAGCTCAGGACTGGTGCCATCTACAGCAGGCGGTGGCAGCCGCAGCAGCCGCAGGTCAGTCAAGCTACAGCGCGATCCCCCGGTTCACCGCGCCGTTGGCAGCTCCCGCGGATTTGCCGAACTCTTCCACAGCAGCCGCCGCCGCCGCTGCCTCCGCGGCCGCCGCAGCAGCGGCAAGCTACGGCGGGCCGGTGGGCTCCTACCTACAGCCAAAGAGGAAGAATGCTACCAGAGAGACAACCAGCGTGCTGAAGGCTTGGCTGAACGAGCACAGGAAGAATCCCTATCCGACTAAAGGGGAGAAAGTTATGCTGGCTCTAGTGACAGCCATGAGTCTGACACAGGTATGCAGCTCTTCATTGTTTATACCATTTTCTATATTGAACACAGCCAACTAAAGAGATGCGGCTGAGAAATCTTGACAATGCTTTTTTATGAAGTTATGGTAAAGCGTTGAAATCAGACACAGTAATCTGGACAATCAGACACGGTAATCTGGACAATCAGACACGGTAATCTGGACAATCAGACACGGTAATCTACACAATCAGACACGGTAATCTGGACAATCAGACACGGTAATCTGGACAATCAGAAACGGTAATAGAGACAATCAGACACGGTAATCTAGACAATCAGACACGGTAATCTACACAATCAGACACGGTAATCTAGACAATCAGACACGGTAATCTACACAATCAGAAACGGTAATCTACACAATCAGACACGGTAATCTACACAATCAGACACGGTAATCTACACAATCGGACACGGTAATCTACACAATCAGACACGGTAATCTACACAATCAGACACGGTAATCTAGACAATCAGACACGGTAATCTACACAATCAGACACGGTAATCTACACAATCAGACACGGTAATCTACACAATCAGACACGGTAATCTACACAATCAGACACGGTAATCTACACAATCAGACACGGTAATCTACACAATCAGACACGGTAATCTACACAATCAGACACGGTAATCTACACAATCAGACACGGTAAACTACACAATCAGACACAGTAATCTACACAATCAGACACGGTAATCTACACAATCAGACACGGTAATCTACACAATCAGACACGGTAATCTACACAATCAGACACGGTAGTAGATAGCTGTGTTGATGCTGTGTGGAGTGATTTGAGCGCACAACATCAGGCCCAACGCTACGGTGCGGTCATGAGCAAAGCCGTGAGAGCGCATTATTTAGCCAATCTCCTAAAAATAAAAAAACGTCAGCTGAATTGCTTGCGCTGAATTCGGGCGGCAGTTACATCACGACGCGGAAGAATACTCTGGAATAAAGCAAAAATGCACACCGCCATTATGTTCGGTGGGGGGAGGCAGCTGTCACGGCTCGTCAGTCGATACCCCGGAACCATCACTTTCGGATTTTAGCTGCGTTAAACACTGGCACCATGGGGCGTCGCACACTTCTCAATTCCGCTGTTCCGCTTTGTCGCTCAGGGGCCGTTGAAAATACCGCTTATGGACGGATGGCATTAATGCATCAACACAGCGAAACGGATCACTTTTTTATCCCAAGCGTTTCAACAACTGCTGCAGATGCAGCGGAGTAGAGTTAAAAACATTCTTTCGGGATGTCTGCGGCAGCTGATAGATTTATGAATATATATTTTCAAGCTTTTATTAGTTTTAGGCTGTTTGAATGCATCCCACGAGTTGCGATGTGGGATCTGAAATAAAGCCATTTTTAGATGCCAAACACAATTGGATAAGTAGCGCCAACAACACTGTTATCAGTGGCGCCAACAACACTGTTATCAGTGGCGCCAAACACACTGGGATCGGTGGCGCCAAACACACTGTTATCAGTGGCGCCAACAACACTGTTATCAGTGGCGCCAAACACACTGTGATCAGTGGCGCCAAACACACTGGGATCAGTGGCGCCAAACACACTGGGATCGGTGGCGCCAAACACACTGGGATCGGTGGCGCCAAACACACTGGGATCGGTGGCGCCAAACACACTGGGATCAGTGACGCCAAACACACTGGGATCTGGGATCAGACGAAGATCGAGTTGACATCACAAAACATTGAATCCCTCTGATCCCCTCACCAACATCCCGCAGGTGTCCACCTGGTTCGCGAACGCTCGTCGCCGACTGAAGAAGGAGAATCGCATGACTTGGACGCCGAGGGCCGGCTCTCATGATGCTGGCGATGACGAGGATGATGAAGATCCGGAAGACAGCGAGGCTTGTGAAGACCAGGAAGCTGCACCAGGCAGAGCAGAAGCGGGTTCTCAGTCGAGAAAATCTCACTTCAACGAGCGCCATCTCCTCCTAGACGAAGACGAGGCCGACAACTGCGATGAGATTCAGGCGAAACGACGGAGGCTTGAAGAGGTGCCGCCGCCGGTGCCGCAGAAGCCTCGCATTTGGTCCATCGTGGAGACGCTCAACCGCGCTGATCCGCCGAAGCCTCCGGTGCCGCTGATGCCTGCGCCACCACCACCGCAGCAGCAGCATCAGCAGCAGCAGCAGCAGCTTCAACACCAGATGCTGTGGAATTTCCATGGCCAATGTTCACCAGCCGCGTTCTCCTCCTATTCGTGAGAGTCTGCAGAATCGATGAACTTATTTTTATTAAAATATGAAAACTGAATATTGAGGAGGCTCTGCATGCCAGAGCTCACACTGGTATAGTCAGTTAACTTTAATAGATACCCTAACGGTAAATTGCTAATCTGTTATAATTGTAATTAAATTGAACTCACTGAAAACTGTCTCTACTCTTACTATATGAACATTTGAGCACTGTCCGCTTCTTGCTGTTGATGCGTACGAGTTGCAGGGTACCTTTTTTAGCGATGCAAATCACTTTACTGTGTATTGTGATTCTATCTCATCTCTGTTTCTATCTATTTCCTATCATGTCTCATCTCTGTCTCTATCTCTTGTCTATTATGTCTCATCTCTGCTTCTATCTCTTTTCTATTTTGTCTCATCTCTCTGTTTATATTTCTCTCTTTTCTCACCCCTTCTTTCTCATGTCCACCTCTCTCCCCTCTATCCCCCTCCTCTCTAATAATTTCTAGGCCACTCCTGCTTGTTTTGCTAAAAACATTGCCTTTCCCCTTAAAGCAAAATGAAGCCGGAAAATTATATGAAAAAACTTTAACCTTTTAGTCTGTACAATTTTAGCCATTTTTTATCTGTCCCGCTGATTTTTATTGAAAATTTGCTGAATTCTCGGCTCTGATTAACAAATTAATAAACATCTAAACTCAAACAGTTGCTTTTGTTGCCGTTTTGCTGAATAAAAAAATTTGTTTATTTAATCAGCAAATTCTAAACTAGATGAAGTTTTTTTACATTTATTTGGAACAGAAATCGATCGTTGGGTTTCACCAGCAATTTCAACGTTTTAATAATGCCTGATAAAAAGTAGTCTGATTTACGATCGTTACTCGGACAAGCTAGTATTAAGAAACAAATCGGCTCGATTATAAGAAAAATTGATGCGGCATTTAAAGAAAGGAGGGAGAGGACAGAGAAGTGAGAAGATTGGAGATGGGAGAGAGCAGAGGAGACAGAGCAGAGGTGAGAAAAGTAGTTAATGTGCAATTGCTCATTATCTTGATAGTAATTAAAATTTCCTGAGCCAGTTGAGTCAAGCATTTCTCTTGCAGGTTAGACAGCAGTCCTCAGTCGCAAGGTGGGCGGTACAGTTCATTTGACTAGTAAAACAATCTCAACAGCTTAACATATTAAACTCTTCCATTTGATTCCTTTGAAACAACAAAATTCCAACGATGTGAGGCTTTTTGACAGCTGTTTGACAGACGATGCTGACACGCTGTCTTTACGAGACCCGAGCCCAGAGCCTGAAAATTTGTGCTATTTTTAACCCTTTGAACAGCGAGTTACTCAAATCTTTCTTGCAGGCAGGCAGCTCTAAACACAATAGGAAAATTAAAGCTAGCAGCGGTTAAACACCCGCTGTCAGTCAGTTACCAGCTCTTATATTGCGCAGCGGCTAAACAAGATGCCTGTGGCTGCGTTGAATGACAATACAGGCTCTGAAAGTTGGCAGAAATGTCAGATAGACAGACAATCGGCAGAAATGTCAGATAGACAATCGGCAGAAATGTCAGATAGAGTCGCAGCAATGTCAGACAGAGTCGCAGCAATGTCAGATAGACAATATGCAGAAATGTCAGATAGACAATCGGCAGAAATGTCAGATAGACAATCGGCAGCAATGTCAGACAAAGTCGCAGCAATGTCAGATAGAATCGCAGCAATGTCAGATAGACAATATGCAGAAATGTCAGATAGACAATCGGCAGAAATGTCAGATAGAGTCGCAGCAATGTCAGATAGAGTCGCAGCAATGTCAGACAGAGTCGCAGCAATGTAAGATAGAATCGCAGCAATGTCAGACAGAGTCGCAGCAATGTCAGATAGAATCGCAGCAATGTCAGACAGAGTCGCAGCAATGTCAGACAGAGTCGCAGCAATGTCAGATAGAGTCGCAGCAATGTCAGATAGAATCGCAGCAATGTAAGACAGAATCGCAGCAATGTCAGACAGAGTCGCAGCAATGTAAGATAGAGTCGCAGCAATGTCAGATAGAGTCGCAGCAATGTCAGATAGAGTCGCAGCAATGTCAGATAGAGTCGCAGCAATGTCAGATAGATAGATGCAGACTAAGCAGACACGCTAATGGCATGCATGCAGGAGGCCAAAAAGTTCATACAGTAAGTGGAAGAGTGAACAGCAAAAGTCAGTCGGGAGCTCCTGGCTAAGCAAGCATCAACAATGCCCTGACTCCAAATTCGTATATAATAATACAAAATGTATCAAATTCGCCCCGCATGACAACTCGGCAGCACAGTCAGCAGAGTTGCCGCTGCAATCAGGCACAGTTTCTATGGCGGGAGAGTCTGATACTTAAGCAGAGTTTGCACGGGCGGTGTGCCTGTTTATTTGCTTTTGTGCGAGTTACAGAATTGTTCCGAGCTGCTTCGAGCTTGTCTAGCAGCTTGCTGCTACTATTCGGTGTAAAGCATGCATGAAGCAACTATCGACAGAAGCCCGCGAGTCTGAAGCCTGAGAGACAACATCATGGCGGCAAGTGCTAACGATCTGTGCCTCTTCAACTGGGTCTCACAAGGGGCCGCCTCAGAAACAATTTTTCTTATTTTTTTCTTTCTTCACCTTCTGCTTCATTCTTTCTGGCTAGTCAAGGAGTTCTAGCTTAAAATTAGGACATTCAATTATTTTTCTGATGGAAGAAACTCCATTCCAGATCATGTTTCATTTAACCTGCCTGCCTAGCGATAATTGCTGGGCTCTGTAGGTGCGACTAAGACTTGTTAATGATTCGGTCAAACGTATTTGAAGGTGTTTGACAAGACGTAATTAACAGAGTCCGTCTACAATGCAGTGCAGATCGCTAAACTGCGGAGAGCGGAGAGGCTTCTGTCGTGTTCTCTTGACCAACCCCCTTTTTACAGCTTAGTTAAGATTTTTACCTGCTGGAGATGCAATTAAAAATAGTAATATTATGTGAATAAAAAATGACGAAAATAGTGCATTGATTCTTATTGGCCCGTCTTAGTTTAGTTTAGTTTAAATATGCTGGATTGGATTCTATACTACCTAGATGTGCCACTCCATCATTCCGTAATATAGCTTTTTGCAGCCCATTTGGGCTCACGCGCATTGAATTTAATCCAAGATATGTTTGTCAAAGTAATGGAGCTTTTGTCTATGGTAGCAAGGCTGGCACAGCGGCATTTAATTTAGTCCAACAAGCATCAATTTGGTCCATTTAGTCCATTTGCAGCTCATTGTCGTTTGACCACAGCGTGCAGGAATGATTTTTTCGATTTATTATCGTGCAGGAATGTCTGTGTCTATGGTAGAAATCACTTGACATACGTTAGCTTATCGTGCAGGAATGACTTCATTCCTGCACGATTTAACAGTTTTTTTAGAAGCAACTGAATATGTAATCAATAACAATATGGAAGAACAAAAAGGATAATAAGTGGAACTAGGGAAACAGTTAATGAGTCTATAGACCTACTCACACCCCTCTCGGCATTTACTCGAAAATAAACTGCACAACATTCGTTTCGCCGTTTGCCAAAATCTTCATCCGCTTAGTGGGGGCTGCTACAAGTGTGGTGGTCGATTCTTCAACAACCAGTGACTTCTTGACAGTTGACATTGACGCTGATCCGCACGGGTCGGTAGTCGCAACAGCCCTTGTAGGAGCGTCGCTCAGGGCGCACGGGTCGGTAGTTGTAACAGCCCTTGCAGGAGCTTCGCTCAATGTAGAACTTGGTGCCGGCATAGTTCCAGCTAGAGCGACTGTCAGCTGATCACTCATCCCTGCCATGATCGAGTCCCTCTTCTTGCCTCTCCGGATGTATCGTTCTACCGACGCGCTATTCTGTGAATAGAGGTGGTGTTTAATAAATTCCTTGTCCATGTGTCAATAAACTTACTAAGAATAAAGAATTGCTCGCCTTGTGACCTGTCACCTTCGCAATTTTTTCGACAGAAAAGCCAGCTTCATGCAGCTCCGTAACAACTGTAGGTCGCACACAATGCTGAACACACTTTCAATAAACATTTCGTCGCCACTTAATCCAGACACCGTAGCGTAGCGAAAATCAATTTATGGAGGATTCAGAGCCGATTCGATTACAGACGCCATAGTCAATAAGCTTTATACACTTTTATATAAACTCTCCACTCAATTTTCATCTCTTCTTAACGTTTCTCGAAAACCGTGCAGGAATGACTTTGTCTATGGTCAAAAGACAATGATTTTCCTACACGCAAACTCGTGCGTCTATGGCAAAATGCACTCGTGCGCTTCGCGCACTCGTGCTTTTGCCATTGACGCACTCGTTTTCGTGCAGGAATATTACAGTCCCAGAATTGTGGACCATATGCTAGGCTGTTGAACGAATGTCATTGGCTTGTGATCGAAGCACTCGACGGAGGTGAACACCCAAAGGACATTGCAAGGTTGCTGAATGTAAAAGAAAAGGTGGTTTACAGCATCCAGCAGCGCCTTGAAACTCTGCCGGCAGAGATTGCCTGCGAAAGGGTGGCAATCGCCAAGGAAAGTTGCTCGAGAGCCTCAGGTCCAACTGCTACTCGATGCAGTGGAGACGAACCCTTTGTTGACGTTGCAGAAATGCAGCAGAAGTTGAGGGGAGGGAACAGCTCCAGTTGGTTATCAGATTTTAACTATCAGCAGAGCTCTGGAAAAGCAACTGAAAATTGCTGGTAGAGACGCTGACATTCCAGCGGTGCACAACAACCTGCAGACGGTTGAGAGAAGGCAAGAGTTTGTCCAATGGCTCACGAGTGTTTGGACCAAATTGATGCTTGTTGGACCAAATTAAATGCCGCTGCGCCAGCCTTGCTACCATAGACAAAAGCTCTGTTACATTGGCAAACTTATCTTGGATTAAATTAAATGCGCGTAAGCCCAAATGGGCTGCAAAAAGCTATATATTTAGCGGCCGTCCCAGAGGCCCCGAAAACCCAGGGGTTTGGGCCACAGACACCAGCTGCTGCTGCTAATACCTTGAGAGCAGCAGAAGCTATAGTCTATGGTCAAAACCCTGGAGTTTTCGCGCTACCACAAGGAGTGGCCCATCTATTATAGAAACATTAACCAGTAAAATTAGTAACCTCTCGCGAATGCACGTCACTGAATGGAGTTTTACCATAGACAAGTTCGGTCCAGAAAAATCGGATTTCTCGATGGCACACAAATACACGATCCTTACCGGCCTCCGGATCGTTTCTAAGAAAGTCTGATCCGAAAGAACCTCTGATCCGCCTGGCTGATGTGAAGTCACACGCGCAACGCGGATTATCTGTGTCTATTTTATCCAGCCCGCTGTCTAAAACCCGGACTAGTAAAGCCGTCGGAGAAATCAAACGAACCGTGTCAGCGGTACGAGCGTATAACAAAAAATGATTTGAAAAATGCGCTTTCGCTGTTGAAAAACGACAGGGGAAATGATTTTACTAAACTGAATAAGCTCAGCTGTCTAGGGAACAAAGAGGCAGGCCTGCATCAACACAATCAGTATCACAATATATCCAATAAGTTTAGCGCTTGGCTGCCTCCACCTCTCTCAAGGCATTCTTGTCAGTCAGTGCCAGTGCTGAATGAGAGCTGTTATAAAAAACCTGTGACGATGAGTAGGGCAGCTCTATGGCAGCTGGGCCAGCCTCCCTCATCTCAGCCTCCCCAGCAATGATGCTGCTAAGCATTGTCGGTGAGTTCTAGAATAGAAGCCGCTTCAGTTTTAAGGATAGGGTAGGGAGACGACAGGGTGGGAGTTTGAGAATTATTAATTTGCCGGCCAATAAACAGTTGCCACATTGCGGAGCCGTCATCCATGGTCAAGAATGGGTCCTCTTGGACAAAACTGGGGGCTAGAAGGGATGAGGTTGGGGTGCGCCAGGGGGGAGTGGGAGAGCCCGCAGACCGCTGGGCGCCTGAACCGTTGTAAAAAAATTGATGAAGAAAAAATTTTAACACGCTTGGCAGCATTGTTTTGCACAAAACTCTTTTAGTGTGCAGTTTTGCAGCACCAGCTTAATGACTTTAGCACTTTAAGCTATTTTATTAGCTTTGCGATTAGCCTTTATCTCATCAGTAGCTTTGCGATTAGCCTTTATCTCATCAGTAGCTTTGCGATTAGCCTTTATCTCATCAGTAGCTTTGCGATTAGCCTTTATCTCATCAGTAGCTTTGCGATTAGCCTTTATCTCATCAGTAGCTTTGCGATTAGCCTTTATCTCATCAGTAGCTTTGCGATTAGCCTTTATCTCATCAGTAGCTTTGCGATTAGCCTTTATCTCATCAGTAGCTTTGCGATTAGCCTTTATCTCATCAGTAGCTTTGCGATTAGCCTTTATCTCATCAGTAGCTTTGCGATTAGCCTTTATCTCATCAGTAGCTTTGATGTCAGGTTTCTATCTCATTAGTAGCTTTGATGTCAGGCTTCTATCTCATTAGTAGCTTTGATGTCAGGCTTCTATCTCCTCAGTAGCTCTGATGTCAGGCTTCTATCTCATTAGTAGCTCTGATGTCAGGCTTCTATCTCATTAGTAGCTTTGATGTCAGGCTTCTATCTCATTAGTAGCTTTGATGTCAGGCTTCAATCTCATCAATAGCTTTGATGTCAGGCTTCTATCTCCTCAGTAGCTTTGATGTCAGGCTTCAATCTCATCAATAGTTTTGATCTCAGGCTTCTATCTCCTCAGTAGCTCTGATGTCAGGCTTCTATCTCCTCAGCAGCTCTGATGTCAGGCTTCTATCTCCTCAGTAGCTTTGATATCAGGCTTCTATCTCCTCAGTAGCTTTGATGTCAGGCTTCTATCTCCTCAGTAGCTTTGATATCAGGCTTCTATCTCCTCAGTAGCTCTGATGTCAGGCTTCTATCTCCTCAGTAGCTCTGATGTCAGGCTTCTATCTCCTCAGTAGCTCTGATGTCAGGCTTCTATCTCCTCAGTAGCTCTGATGTCAGGCTTCTATCTCCTCAGCAGCTCTGATGTCAGGCTTCTATCTCCTCAGTAGCTCTGATGTCAGGCTTCTATCTCCTCAGTAGCTCTGATGTCAGGCTTCTATCTCCTCAGCAGCTCTGATGTCAGGCTTCTATCTCCTCAGCAGCTCTGATGTCAGGCTTCTATCTCCTCAGTAGCTCTGATGTCAGGCTTCTATCTCCTCAGTAGCTCTGATGTCAGGCTTCTATCTCATCAGTAGCTTTGATGTCAGGCTTCTATCTCCTCAGTAGCTTTGATGTCAGGCTTCTATCTCCTCAGCAGCTCTGATGTCAGGCTTCTATCTCATCAGTAGCTTTGATGTCAGGCTTCTATCTCCTCAGTAGCTTTGATGTCAGGCTTCTATCTCATCAGTATATTTTAGCTGAATGCAGAGACAGATATGAAAAACGCTCTGCCTCCAGCATAGGTAGGCAAATGCGGTTCCACTAACATGAGCACCAGAGCATCCTTGTACCTGTATTGTGATTCTTGACACGTTTCCGCACAATTCAATTATTTTTCAGCAATTTGCACCGCTCACTCCCTACCTGCAACCCCCCCCCCCTGCTGGTCGCAGCTGTCAAACCTGGATCAATTAATAATTGATTCCCGCTATTTCCAACGCGTCAAAATGAGGGATTTCCTCAGAGAGACCAGTTAACACTGCACTAGTTAGGCAACAATGGGTCATTAGCAATGCTGTTGCACCAAGGCAATTTTGAATTATTTTAGTCATCGTCTACAGGTGACACGGAGCCGCTGCCTGTGTGCCGATAGATCGCCGATAGAAGCTTCTGGTTGTAAACACGAGATTCTTTGTCACAAAATTTAAGTCTAACTTAGGCTTACAACAGGAGCAAATGTATTTATTCATCGATGTAGATTTTTATATGAATCGCAATTGAATCAAAGCGGAATAAAATTTGTGAACACGAAATTTCGTTAAACTTACTATATGTAAAGCAATAAGAGTTTTACAACAAAAAAATAATAAATTGACTTTGAATGAATATAGCTTTGCGATTTTTGACTAGAAAGTGCAGGACAGATATTAAACACGGATGAAGCAGAAAAACATGCAATAAAAAGTGGCTGGGTTAATATACACTATAATACGAGCTAATAATATATTTATAATAAGCAAAAAGCCAATGCAATGCAAGAATAAAATACTTCAATTAATTCGTAATTCGATCGTATTCACTAGAATTCGAATGACAGTTAAAAAAAACACGCGAACAAACAAAAAACGGCGCGAATTTTAAAAAGCAAATGTCTTTAACAAAAATGCCAGTGACAATATACGTGTCTAACTGACCAAGCAATTTTAATATGAGCTGAGAATCTGTTTGCTTCCGGAAAAAAAGCACAAACAAAAATGTTTTCAATTTGTTTTAATCAGCAGCTGTATAGACATTCAATGCAAAATTATAATATTGCAGAAATTTATTTAAATCTAGAGGTTTGTAGAAATCTCACATCTAGAGATTTATGGAAATCTCATGTCTAGAGAGTTATGGAAATCTCATGTCTAGAGAGTTATGGAAATCCCATATCTAGAGAGTTATGGAAATCCCATATCTAGAGAGTTATGGAAAGCTCATGTCTAGAGATTTGTTGAATCTCATATCTAGAGAGTTATGGAAATCTCATGTCTAGAGAGTTATGGAAATCTCATGTCTAGAGAGTTATGGAAATCTCATGTCTAGAGAGTTATGGAAATCTCATGTCTAGAGAGTTATGGAAATCTCATGTCTAGAGAGTTATGGAAATCTCATGTCTAGAGAGTTATGGAAATCTCATGTCTAGAGAGTTATGGAAATCTCATGTCTAGAGATTTGTGGAAATCTCACATCTAGAGGTATTATAAATTGGCAAAAATTAACAGATTTTCTTTTAAAAAAATGTTCTTAAAAAGTTTTTCTTAGTAAAGAAGTCCTACTAGAAGCAGCTTGTTGCAGAAAGTACGGAAGAAGAGTCTAAGATTTCCCTTCCACACGCAGTTGCTTTCATTTCTTAGCCGGTGGCCCGTTGTGATTGGCCGGCGAGGACCTGGCCGCGCTGGCCAGCGATTGGCTGAGATCGGAGGACTCAGGCTCGGCCAGAGAGCACAGACCGGCCGCGTCCGACCAGAGTCCGATCTGGTCGGACAGCTCGCCGCGCTCCTCGGCCGTCCGGTTCAGCTCACCGTTCAACCTGGCGACCTCGGCGTTCATCCTGGCCAGCTGCTCCTGCAGACCGCTGCGTCTGCGGATGACGCGGGTCCGAGGTGTACAGTCAGGACTTTTAACGGGTCAACAGTCTGGGCGGTTAGGAAACAGAAGGTCAGCCCGTCATGGGTTGACGGTAACCTGACGGTAACCTGACGGTAACCTGACGGTAACCTGACGGTAACCTGACGGTAACCTGACGGTAACCTGACGGTAACCTGACGGTAACCTGACGGTAACCTGACGGTAACCTGACGGTAACCTGACGGTAACCTGACGGTAACCTGACGGTAACCTGACGGTAACCTGACGGTAACCTGACGGTAACCTGACGGTAACCTGACGGTAACCTGACGGTAACCTGACGGTAACCTGACGGTAACCTGACGGTAACCTGACGGTAACCTGACGGTAACCTGACGGTAACCTGACGGTAACCTGACGGTAACCTGACGGTAACCTGACGGTAACCTGACGGTAACCTGACGGTAACCTGACGGTAACCTGACGGTAACCTGACGGTAACCTGACGGTAACCTGACGGTAACCTGACGGTAACCTGACGGTAACCTGACGGTAACCTGACGGTAACCTGACGGTAACCTGACGGTAACCTGACGGTAACCTGACGGTAACCTTTTCGAGTCCATTCGCGGTCACGCTAAATTTTGCTAAATCGAAGTCTCATTCTTACAATAAAAACTGCACGTGTAGGGGATTATGAGACTTCATATCGCATGTAAGATCAGTAACTCACCTCTGAGCAGCCTCTTGAAGTTCGTGCTGCGCTCCAGCGTCTGCGCTGTCCTGAAGTATGAGGCTCTCCTGCTGCTGGATGTTTAGCTGAAATTATGCAGAATTAAAAAATCAGGTAATTAAAGAATTATGCATTGGTTTAGGTTTCAAATCTCTCTGAATGTAATAGTTTAATACACTCTGTGGGAAAAAGTTCAATAGCAAAAATTTCTAATGCAGAGAGTGATAAAGCTTGGTCTGGATATCGGGTGTACATTGAGAGCAGACGGTGATAAAAGCTTGGCCCGGATATCGGGCGTACATTGAGGGCAGAGGGTGATAAAAGCTTGGGTTGGATATCGGGCGTACATTAAGGACAGAGGGTGATAAAAGCTTGGGTTGGATATCGGGCGTACATTGAGGGCAGAGGGTGATAAAAGCTTGGGTTGGATATCGGGCGTACATTAAGGACAGAGGGTGATAAAAGCTTGGGTTGGATATCGGGCGTACATTGAGGGCAGAGGGTGATAAAAGCTTGGGTTGGATATCGGGCGTACATTGAGGGCAGAGGGTGATAAAAGCTTGGGTTGGATATCGGGCGTACATTGAGAGCAGACGGTGATAAAAGCTTGGCCCGGATATCGGGTGTACATTGAGGGCAGAGGGTGATAAAAGGTGGGCCTGGATATCGGGCGTACATTGAGGGCAGAGGGTGATAAAAGCTTGGGTTGGATATCGGGCGTACATTGAGAGCAGACGGTGATAAAAGCTTGGCCCGGATATCGGGTGTACATTGAGGGCAGAGGGTGATAAAAGGTGGGCCTGGATATCGGGCGTACATTGAGGGCAGAGGGTGATAAAAGCTTGGGTTGGATATCGGGTGTACATTAAGGACAGAGGGTGATACTCGTAAAAGCTTGGCCTGGATATCGGGCGTACATTGAGGGCAGAGGGTAAAAGTCTGTGTTACGAGCTACAAGCAGATTCTATTGGTTTACTGGCTAAACTTAGAAGACAATAAACATTGGCAGTGCAGGTTTGCCAGTAAGAGAAATTGTTGTAATCGCAATTCATGCTAGATTTATAAATTGACAGCGCTTCACAACAAATGTTCAGTAATTGCTATTTAGCAATGTAGCAGTGTGCATAAAATTAATGATTGGCAGCTAAATCGAGACATGCTGAATAAATAAAAGGAAATAAAACAGCAAATTAGCAAATTAAAAGCGCGTACCTGAACATGTTGCAGCTGAAATCGAGCATAAATTATACCATATTAGAGCCGTAACTAAACATCGTTAAAATTAGCTTACTGAGATATATCTCTGAGCACCTCTGAGCATCTCTATAGCCTTGAGTAGACAACTCTGAGATTCACCCTACCATTTTAGGGACACACTTGAGCATCACCCCACCATTCTATGGACACATCTGAGCATCACCCTACCATTCTATGGACACACCTGAGCATCACCCCACCATTCTATGGACACATCTGAGCATCACCCCACCATTCTATGGACACACCTGAGCATCACCCCACCATTCTATGGACACATCTGAGCATCACCCCACCATTCTATGGACACGCCTGAGCATCACCCTACCATTTTAGGGACACATCTGAGCATCACCCCACCATTCTATGGACACATCTGAGCGTCACCCCACCATTCTATGGATCACCCCACCATTCTATGGACACACCTGAGCATCACCCCACCATTCTATCGACACACCTGAGCATCACCCTACCAGTCTATGGACACACCTGATCATCACCCTACCATTCTATGGACACACCTGAGCATCACCCTACCATTTTAGGGACACACCTGAGCATCACCCTACCATTCTATGGACACACCTGAGCATCACCCTACCATTTTAGGGACACACCTGAGCATCACCCCACCATTCTATGGACACACCTGAGCATCACCCTACCATTCTATGCACACACCTGAGCATCACCCTACCATTTTAGGGACACACCTGAGCAACCCCACCATTCTATGGACACATCTGAGCATCACCCTACCATTTTAGGGACACACCTAAGCATCACCCTACCATTCTATGGACACACCTGAGCAACCCCACCATTCTATGGACACACCTGAGCATCACCCCACCATTCTATGGACACACCTGAGCATCACCCTACCATTTTAGGGACACACCTGAGCATCTCGACACCCTTCAATGGATGCTTGTAGGAACGCTTTTCGCTACAGCCCAAGCCAGCATCCCAGGCATAGATAAAAGCTTTCGCTGACCCCACTGAAGCTGGTCAGGTTCGTCATCACTCTAGAACTGCTTCCAATAAAATCCCCAAATCTCACCTCCTGGCCGAGCCGCTGCAGTTCGGTGGATTTGGCCTCCAGCTCGCGATCTTTCTGGCGCACCTGCTCCTGCAGACTCTCCACCACCTGCGCCTGCACCCGGCTGGAGGCGGCGGTCTGCAGCCCAGAGGTGTAGCGGGTGAACCCAACAGATGAGATACTGCAATTTTGCTTGCAACAGTGATTCATCTTATCTATTGTTGTAATTGCACCGGTCTCTATGAGCAACTTGTATTGAATCTCTATGAGCAAGTTATATTGGATCTCTATGAGCAGTTTATATTGGATCTCTATGAGCAGTTTATATTGGATCTCTATGAGCAGTTTATATTGGATCTCTATGAGAAATTTATAATGAATCTCTATGAGAAATTTATAATGGATTTCTATGAGCAATTTATATTGAATCTTTATGAGAAAATTATATTGGATCTCTATGAGCAATTTATATTGAATCTTTATGAGAAAATTATATTGGATCTCTATGAGCAATTTATAATGAATCTTTATGAGAAAATTATATTGGATCTCTATGAGCAATTTATATTGAATCTCTATGAGCAACTCATCCAATCTCAATGAGCAACCCATCTAATCTCTATGAGCAACACATATAGTCTCAATGAGCAACACATCCTGTCTCTATGAGCAACCCATCTAATCTCTATGAGCAACACATATAGTCTCAATGAGCAACACATCCTGTCTCTATGAGCAACACATCTAGTCTCTATGAGCAACCCATCCAGTCTCAATGAGCAACACATCCAGTCTCAATGAGAGGGCCATTCCGCCTCATCTCACCTCTGCCGCTCCCTCCCTCAAGCCGCCAATGTCGCCGATGAGGCCACGCAGCTCGCCCAGCACCTGCCGCAGCGAGCCGAGCCGGAAGTCCATCTCAACCATGGCCAACTCGTCCGGCGTTTTGCCCGGCTGAGAGCCGCCGGCGCCGCCGCCGCGCCGCCGTCCCAGATCGGCGCACATGCCGCGCAGCTGGTAGTACACCTCCAGCACCTCGCCGCGCATCTCGTCCATCTCCACCGGCCCGATACCCCCCGCGGCGCCGACAGCGTAGTCGCCCTCGTAGTCGTACTCGTATTCGTCATCGTGCGGCAGGTAGGGCGGCGAGCTCAGGTCCGACAGAGTGGACCGCAGGTAGGCCTCGTCGTCGATTTCAACGTCGTCGTCGTCGTAGTCTTCAATGGCTCCGGCGCCCGCGGCGGCAGCCCCGCCGAGGCCGGCAGGCGCAGCGTACAGGGTGTTGGGCCGACTGGGTGCCGCTGGCGCCGAGGCGACCGCGCCGAATCCAGCGCTTCCCTCCTCAACTTCGACACCGTCGTCGGCATCGCCCTCCTCCTCAAGGATCTCTTCCACCTCTTCGTCTTCCTCGACACAGTTGTCGCCGTCGCCGACTCCCTGGCGCCAGCCGAACAGCTGCTGAGCATCGCCGCCCAGCTCGCTGAACAGCGACTCCCCGCCGGCGGGCGGCGCCTCCAGCACCATCAGCGTGTCCGAGCGGGCAGCCTGAATGCCGGATTTTCAGTATTAGTAGCATCTACATGTACTACTGAACTTACTGATCACCACCTGACTGTGGGAGTGAGTCCCGACAGGTGCAGAATCGAAACTAAAATGAGAGAATCAAAACTAAACTGGGAGAATCAAAACTAGACTGGGAGAATCAAAACTAAACTGGGAGAATCAAAACTAGACTGGTAGAGTCAAAACTAAACTGGGAGAATCAAAACTAGACTGGGAGAATCAAAACTAAACTGGGAGAATCAAAACTAGACTGGTAGAGTCAAAACTAAACTGGGAGAATCAAAACTAAACTGGGAGAGTCAAAACTAAACTGGGAGAATCAAAACTAAACTGAGAGAATCAAAACTAAACTGGGAGAGTCAAAACTAAACTGGGAGAATCAAAACTAAACTGGGAGAATCAAAACTAAACTGGGAGAATCAAAACTAAACTGGGAGAATCAAAACTAAACTGGGAGAATCAAAACTAAACTGGTAGAGTCAAAACTAAACTGGGAGAATCAGTTTAATGCACTAATTATGACTTACAAGTAGGCTGAATAAAAACACAAACAATTTCACAAAAACCAACCTGCGGCGCCAGAGCTTCAACCTGACGGTGCAGACAGGCGGCGGTGGCCTGCAGGTCGTGAATCCGCGCCTCTTGCTCGGCGATGATGTCGCCCTGCTCTTGATCCCGGCGCTGCATCCGGGAGATGGCCAGCTGCTGATCCTCGGCCGCCGAGAGCAGGGCGTCCCGCTCCTCTGCCACCTGACTGAGCCGACGCTCCAGTTCGGCCTTCTGCGCGTGCAGCGAGTGCAGCTGCTCCTTGAGTTGGGCCAGCTGGGCCAGGTGCTCCTGCATAGCCGCCCGACGGGCCCGCAGCTCCGCCTGCAGCTCCGCCGACTGGCTGGCCGCTCGCTGCTCCGCCTGGCGACGCTGGCGGCTCTCCTCGGCCAGACGCTCGTTGGCCCGGCCGAGAGCTGCCGCCTGATTTCGGTTGAGGATTGGCGTTTTTTCTAAACTAACAAGCTTCACTGCCTTAAAACTTGATTTTCGATACATATCGGTACATCGATACATATTATTCATGCAAATCCATTAAAAAAGCAGATTTTCTTAAGAACCTATTACTTTTTAAGTTTTTATAAATTATCTTATCCGAGTGAAATTGTCATGGACAAAGATGTTTTCTATGAATGTCTTTTTTCTAAAAGTAACACAACAAATTAAAGCCTTCAAAAACATAGCAGTCATTGCCCCTAAATAGCAAGCATCCCTGGATAGCAAGCACCCCCATATAGCAAGCATCTCCAGATAGCAAGCACCCCCAGATAGCAAGCACCCCCAGATAGCAAGCATCCCCAGATAGCAAGCATCCCCAGATAGCAAGCACCCCCAGATAGCAAGCACCCCCAGATAGCAAGCACCCCCAGATAGCAAGCATCCCCAGATAGCAAGCACCCCCAGATAGCAAGCACCCCCAGATAGCAAGTTTGCGAAAATGTTTCGGATTTTGTTACGGATACAGATATGGTTATGGGAATGAATATTTCCCATATCTAGTTCTCGTATCTAGTAATATTGGCTGGCCGCTCAACAAATTAGACTTAAAAAGACCAATTTGGAATTTATAAATATATAAATAACGAACTCACTTGAGCCGCCCTCTCCCGCTCCAGCTCCACCCGGCCCAGCTGCTGTCGCCGCAGCTCCTCCCGGAGGCGCAGCACGTCAGACTGCAGCTCCCGCATTTGGCAGTCATAGTCCTGCTCAACCGCGTCTAACTTGGCCCTCAAGCCCGCCCGCTCCCGTTCCAGCCATTGAATTCTGTCGCCAAATTCTTCGGCAATTCGCTGGTTTCGGTGCTGCAATTCGGCGTTGCTGGCCAGGAGGGCGCGGCCCAGCTGGGCGGCCAGCATGAGGTCCTGCTCCCGGCGCTGCAGCTCTGTGTAAACGTTGGCGGTGCCGCCGTTCTCTACGACGCCGCCGCTGCTGGCGCCGTGACCGCCGGTGCTCTGGGCGGCCCGCTGGCCCATGTAGGTCTCCAGGTAGCCGGTCAGGTCCATGCCCGAGTCGGCCATGTCGACAAGATTTGCGCCTGTGCCGTTGTCGCCGCCGCCGCCGCCGCCGCCGCCGCCGCCCCCATCGTCATTGTCAGACGACATGTCGCAGCGGTAGCGGCTGAATTCGTCCGACATTTTTGGGTTGGTATTTTTGTATTTTTTTCTGTTCTGTTGTTCTTCGGCTTCCTCAGGCAGGAGTTGCTTTTAGTTCATGACAATTTTTACCTGAAAGCCAGTGGTTTTATAAATATTTTTTTACAAACTTTAATTCTTACTGAGACTTATATTGTATCTATTTAACTAATGGTCAGATATAAGCAATTAAACTTTTTAGCCACAAACATAAAAACTCTTTTGTTTTTGCTCAAGTTCGAAGTTTTCTTCATCTAAACAAATTATTCAGGTTCAAAATTGACTAGAAAGATAAAAGTTGATACACAACCTAATTATTTAATGTTGTTTGAATATTTCTTCTCCACTATTATAAAATTTCTACATATTTCATTAGGGTAACTGTAAATTCTGAATTAGATTTTTACAAATCTTTTGCAAATTTTGTAGTTTTGCATTCATATTTTTAGAATCTGGAAAACGTTTTATACATGTCTTAATAGTTAGAGTTTACTCATATCATATCTTTATTTTTCAATACAATTGTACATGCTGTCAGAAGTAAGTCAGAAATCATACTTAACTCATACAAAATTTTAAGGAGTTTGATTGCAACTTTCAAAAGAATATTTAAAGCAGCTGTTTCAGAAAATAAAAAGAAAAACAAATCTTCTTTACTAAAATATTTATTGTATTCTGCATCTATCTAAAAAAATATAACTTCAAGCTGTTTTCCTTTAAAAGATCAATAGTGTAATTCTTTTTTTCAAATGCATAGAACCCATAAGCCAAAAGTAATATTATCGTATTGAAAAATATCGTTTTTGTCCTTTATTTATCCTTATGTCCTTTATTGTGCGATCTAAATTTTATCTTATGGTAATATAAATTTGCGCAATGTCCTATAAATTAAAAAATGATTTGTTCATATATCACATATGTGATCGATTTAAAAAACTCAACTAAACTATAACACACAAAAATTGACATGCATGATATGGAATTGGAAGCATGAACTAAATTAAAAGTAAGAAAACGTGGCCTATAGCACACGTATAATTTATAACTTGTAGCTTTTTAACACGTTTTTGTGTAGTAAACACATTAATAAATATGCTAATATTCCTTAAGTAGAGGCTGCCGGATATATACTATAGTCTGTACGACTACTTAATACCGATATCAACAGATTTTCTTAGAAAATAAAACATTTTAAAATTCAGTGTTTTTGTTTTCGCTCGTAGCCTTAGATAATATTAAGTATTTCTAAAGCTAACGTTTTGTTCTAAACTCTAATGAATGCTTAGTTTTTATTTTTATCCAAAAATATTATTTGCTTTTTGTTGCACAGGGAATTTTTTGTTTAATATACATCACAATTTTAAAATGCCTTTTTTGTTGTACATGAATTATAAGCCGAAAGCGCATCGTTTTTCGAGAATGCTTCTACGTAACGCTTTTGTGATTGATTTGGTATCATTAATAATTAATGATATTCTCTTATGTTTATCTTTCCGCGCAGAAAGAATTTCGTGACAAGAATAGCCCCATTGCTTTGAGTTTCAATCATTCAGTGTAAAACAGTAAATAAATACCATTTTACATGCAAGGTAAAGTAAATTACAGGTCCTGGCCGACCCGATGCACTCAGACTCTAACTGTCAGGCCACACACTATACGCATGTATAGACGTCACTCGCAAGGTTACTTTTAGATTACACTGATGTTTGGTCGAAGCAAAATGGACGTCTTTTGTCAGTGTAAATGTAAAAAGGGCTCATTTGCCATGCACGGACACGTACATTTAACATCAAAGTCGAAGTCGGGTACGTCGGCGAACGTCGGAATGTTGCGTCGGCTTCTCCGACTACCCATTGGCTGTTGTAGATCCAGTCGGCGGAGCGGACTGTATACTTGCCCAGAAAATTTTTGGGGATAACTCTAGCCCTTCCTTTGAAACCAATTATTAGTTTAAGTTAAATGTTCTAACAGAAGGTGAGAAGGATTTGCTAAGTCTTTTACATGTAGGATGTTCGCGGATCGATTCTATATAAAATTTCTCTATTTAATCTGCTTATAGGTAACTCGCGGACATCTGTTTGAGTTGAACCTCATTATTTTAGTTGTCAACGGATCCGTAATTTTATCCCTCGGTTCCGGTGTCTGACTTTTGCGTTCCGTTCCGGCGCTTGCACTCCTTGGTCTGATACTCGTACTTTTCAAACTTCAAAGTTTCAAAGCTTATGACTAATTTATGTGTAGGAAGACACTAGAAGTAATTCGAATTTAATTTTTTTCAAACTGATTTTTCTCGCTCAAAAAAGTTATATGTAATGCAATTGCTACAAACGTATAAATATTCCATGTTCAGAATTCAGTTTCAGTTTAGTTTTTCTGGCTTCATATACAACTCGAAAGTCCATACGCCGAGTTTGTTATGATATATTAGTGCAAGAGAACTGGTTGACTCCCGTGCGCGGTCACATTAATTTGACGCTTGTGACCGAAATTTGATCTGTGAGTTGTATAGTGCAATTCACCCCATGAGGTCCAACTCCCAAGGCACAGAGAGTGTACATGCCTGATGATTAGACAGTCATGGCCGCTGAGCATGTACACCCTGTGTGAGCGTGTGCATGAGTGCGTGCCTGCGTACAGTGTTGGCGCGCTTGTGTGCTCAGGAGCCAGCGGAATGGGCAGTTGCCTCAGCGCTGGTCATGGGACGATGTCGCCGAAGGCTTTGGGCCATGGTGCCTGCAGCCCTTCCTGCAAATATTTTTTTAATTCTTTTTTTCATGGTAAAGTGCAATAGAACTGAAAAATCTTAGTCGATGCTTATATGTATGAAGTCAATTTTTGGCAAAATTTTAACAAAATCGTTACTCTCATACATTAGCCTTCATTGGAGTATGCGATGCACTGCTGCAACTGCGACCTTTCTGCAGTGAGGCAGCAAAAATAGTTTGCGTGCAATTTGCATTTCTTCAGCTTATTAGATTGGCAAAATCAACTATATACGGCTTCGGATTATTTGCTTCTTATTGCACTAGCCGTGCACTCGAATTTGGGAACTACTCGTAGATTGTACTTCCCCCAGGATAAATAACTTTCCCCAAAGAAGTGAGGGATGATAAAAAAGCTGTAGTCCCGAGAGCACTCAGCTATTATACTGGTAAGATATACTACTCAAAAAGACAGATGGCTGTGTATCGAAGCGATTCTAGTAGACTGGTGAGCAAGCTTGCAAGTTGGCCGGCTGATCGAGGTAAATCATATCGGACTATAATTGCTGCCGTCCCAGAGTAAGGACGTTTCGGGTAGGAATGCTTATACAAAGGGTTATGCAAGAAAATGAGGGCCTGCAAGATGAGTGTCTGTGGCGCTAAATGAGTGCCTGTGGCTCTAAGATGAGTGCCTGTGGCTCTAAGATGAGTGCCTGTGGCTCTAAGATGAGTGCCTGTGGCGCTAAGATGAGTGCCTGCAAAATGAGTGCCTGCAAGATGAGTGTCTGTGGCGCTAAATGAGTGCCTGTAGCGCTAAATGAGTGCCTGCAAGATGAGTGTCTGTGGCGCTAAATGAGTGTCTGTAGCGCTAAATGAGTGCCTGCAAGATGAGTGTCTGTAGCGCTAAATGAGGGCCTGCAAGATGAGTGTCTGTGGCGCTAAATGAGTGCCTGTGGCTCTAAGATGAGTGCCTGTGGCGCTAAGATGAGTGCCTGCAAAATGAGTGCCTGTGGCTCTAAGATGAGTGCCTGTGGCGCTAAGATGAGTGTCTGTGGCGCTAAATGAGTGCCTGTGGCGCTAAAATGAGTGTATCTGGCCCTAAGATGAGTGCCTGCAAGAGAAGTGTCTGTGGCGCTAAATGAGTGTCTGTGGCGCTAAATGAGTGTCTGTGGCGCTAAATGAGTGTCTGTGGCGCTAAATGAGTGCCTGTGGCGCTAAGATGAGTGCCTGCAAGATGAGTGCCTGCAAGATGAGTGCCTGCAAGATGAGTGTCTGTAGCGCTAAATGAGTGCCTGCAAGATGAGTGTCTGTAGCGCTAAATGAGTGCCTGCAAGATGAGTGCCTGTGGCGCTAAATGAGGGCCTGCAAGATGAGTGCCTGTGGCGCTAAATGAGTGCCTGCAAGATGAGTGCCTGTGGCGCTAAGATGAGTGTATGTGGCGCTAAATGAGTGCCTGTGGCGCTAAGATGAGTGCCTGCAAGATAAGTGTCTGTGGCGCTAAAATGAGCGTTGAAAACACCGATTCTCAAAATAATGTACATATAGGAATTCAGTCATGAACATGTACCTGTGAACTTCTTGGCTTTGTCCCCCCACGATAAAATCCATGGCGACGCCCCTGCTTATACAGGTAGTTACAGACTAATTGAACGCTCGATTAGAAGTTACTAAGTTTAACTAGCATATTATGGTTTGATGTTGGCGGCAAATTCGACAAAATCGTGAAAAGAATGAGCACGCACAGCACTTCCTAGATACTAAGTTTAGTACTTTTAGTGTTCAGTCTTGCAACAATCCTTGATTAACCTGCGGCAGGCTTTTGAGCATTGAAATTAGTCTCAAGACAAAAGACCCTGCGATTTCAGTTTGCAATTATGGTACTTCATTTTCCCCTCATCTCTTAGCAGTGCATTGTTTGATAAGAGGAGGCAGAAGGCCACTTCACAGCGCAGCCGCAATGACAAAATTGCAGTTGCAAAAAATGAAAATATCTGGGCAGTTGAGGTTGCAGTTCGGTTTTGCTTGCTTTGCATTTTATTTTGCAGATTAATAAATAGTATATGGATGGGCATTAGCAGCGAGTCTGCTTTTATTTTTACAAGACTTAAAATCAGCCGAGAAGGAACAGCCATTCAATACAATTTACATGCATAGATATATCAAAGAACAATAATAGTAAGAGTACAACAACGCCAACAACGCACAACGATGCTTTTAACAAACGCAGACATTTATCTTGTAGCGATAAAACAGCAACTTCCAAACAAATTAATTGTAGTTAGCGTAAAAACCTAGTAAAAATATGTAATTGATAAATAAACCAGCTTTAAAAAATTCAAGATAAAGTCTATTTTTTACAAACACAAACACTTTATATTATACTTTGCATATAAGATTAAACATGCCTTTTACCGGACTTATTCGATAAATCACGACTATATAAAGTAAGCACAACACCCCGGCCATAGACAATACCATGGCTGTAAATTCGACTTCTTTTTTAACAGTGAGAAAGCCTAAAGAGGCAAAAACTTGTGTACAAGTTACATACATGTTATAAGTACATGTTATAATGTTACATGCTATGAACGGCTATGCACTCATGCCGTGACCCCACCTGACCCAAGAGAATTACACACAAATATTAAAATTACTCTTGCATTTCATCGACTAACTAACTAACTATCTATCTAACTAACTAACTAACTAACTAACTAACTAACTAACTAACTAACTAACTAACTAACTAACTAACTAACTAACTAACTAACTAACTAACTAACTAACTAACTGACTAACTAACTAACTAACTAACTGACTAACTAACTAACTAACTAACTAACTAACTAACTAACTAACTAACTAACTAACTAACTAACTAACTAACTAACTAACTAGCTAGCTAACTAACTAACTAACTAACTAACTAACTAACTAACTAACTAACTAACTAACTAACTAACTAACTAACTAACTAACTAACTAACTAACTAACTAGCAAACTAACTAACTAACTAACTAACTAACTAACTAGCAAACTAACTAACTAACTAACTAACTAACTAACTAACTAACTAACTAACTAACTAACTAACTAACGAACTAACTAACTAACTAACTAACTAACTAACTAACTAACTAACTAACTAACTAACTAACTAACTAACTAACTAACTAACTAACTAACTAACTAACTAACTAACTAACTAACTAACTAACTAACTAACTAACTAACTAACTAACTAACTAACTAACTAACTAACTAACTAACTAACTAACTGACTAACTAACTAACTAACCTAAACTATTTTCCCATTATATCTGACCCCATGGCCAGAGTTGCTACCCGGTCTTGGCCAGGTCAGCCAGCTGGATCACCTCGCCGTTGTCGCCCAGCTGCACGCTGCTGCGCCGTGTGCCGCTCGCAGCCGCCGAATCGTCGGCCGCCTTCGTGCCGTCCCAGCCAGTGCCGCCCCCTTCAGGCTGGTCGCGATTGCGCAACATTTCGAAGGCTTTCCTACGAAAGGTCGGATCAGCGTACAGGTAGAATAGCAGGATGCTGAGCGAGTGCAGGCTGGATAGGAACTCGGCAGTCACGGTCAGGTAGGTCAGTTGGTTGGGGGGGCCGACTCCGGAGCCGTGGCTTTGCAGCATGTAAATCGCGTCATTGACTATGCGAACTATGAAAATTGGCGTCTCCAGGATGGCAAAGGTCACGGAGATGATGATCAGGATGTTCCTGACGCGAATATATCGACTGTGGAAGGCGGTCCTGCGGATTCTGTACCAGGTGATCACGCAGCAGGCGATGGTGATCACGAATGGAAGGTAGATAATGATGGTAAAGTATGCAAGGTGAATATAGGATAGAACATTTTGCGCTGTGTCCAAGCAGGAGCTCGTGTACTTGTTCACCTATGAGAAATTGGAAAGCGAGAAAATTATTAACTCGAATAACCAACATGTTTGACGGGTCGTGTCTCAGCCAGCCACTGCGAGACCTCATGGGATACGAAACTTACAATTTTGTACTTGTCATCGACTAAATGTATACGAGCTATTCCTTATAGACGCCCACCCATGCCCAAAACAGCACCCACTTCACCCCATGCCCCAACGGACACCCACCTCACCCCATGCCCCAGCCGACACCCACCTCACCCCATGCCCCAACGGACATCCACTTCACCCCATGCCCCAACGGACACCCACTTCACCCCATGCCCCAACCGACACCCACCTCACCCCATGCCCCAACGGACATCCACTTCACCCCATGCCCCAACGGACACCCACTTCACCCCATGCCCCAACCGACACCCACCTCAATCCATGCCCCAACGGACACCCACCTCACCCCATACCCCAGCCGACACCCACCTCACCCCATGCCCCAACCGACACCCACCTCAATCCATGCCCCAACGGACACCCACCTCACCCCATGCCCCAACGGACACCCACCTCACTCCATGCCCCAACCGACACCCACCTCAATCCATGCCCCAAACGAAACCCACCTCAATCCATGCCCCAAACGAAACCCACCTCAATCCATGCCCCAAACGAAACCCACCTCAATCCATGCCCCAAACGAAACCCACCTCACTCCATGCACCAAACGAAACCCACCTCAGTCCATGCCCCAAACGAAACCCACCTCAGTCCATGCCCCTCACCTGGAACCAGTTTTCCGAATCGGGAACAATGCTACTCTTGCCATCAACTGTTCGCTGGGTCAACTGCTGGCCCTTCTGGCACACGTTAATCTGAACCCGATTGAGGGCCAGGTGCCAAAAAACGATGGCGCCGATCCAAAACAGCGAATTGAGCAGCGCCATGAGAAGCGGGCAGCGGAGTTTGCGCCACAGATTGGCGGGTTCGCCCCTGCGGCTAGTATTTCTAGTCAGCACTCCCTTGCTGAGGGCGCGGCACCTGTTCAGCATCAGAATCAGCATCCAGTAGTTGCGGGCAGCGTAGATGCCGTCTCCGGCTGCGATGGCCACGCGAGAGGCGTACAGCCAGGCGATGTACGGCATCAGATAGCGGAACTGCAGTGGATTAGGGGGGGGGGGAGTTCACAGGTCAGTGGCATGAAGTCCCCAAATGAGCAGTTGTGTGGTTCACATAGTAGAATGGGAGTAAAAAAACTGGGAGTTAGATGAGAGTAGAGGGGAGGGGGTTTTAGCCTAGTGGTTGGAGAGTCGGACTCACAGTCGGGGGTTCGATTCTCCACCCACTCGGAGCAATTTGTGTCCTTGAGCAAGACACCTAACTCTGCATTGCTTCAGTTCCCCCAGCTGTAAAATGGGTGCCAGCATTAGCTGGGGTAATTGAGGGTGTGTGGCGACCCCCCCCCAGTCCTTGGACTGAACAGCCGTAAGCAGCCTTCAGATGCGCCGCGCAATAGCTGCGGCTGAGCTGTCGGTTGCACATCTGGCCCAGTTAAACCAGGTGTAATCAATTATTTTTTTTATTGGGAGTAAAAACTTGCGCAAGTAAGTCAAGAGCCAACCCCCAAAGCACAGAGAGTGTACATGCCTGACGATTAGAAAGTACACCCTGTATGAGCGTGTGCAGGAATACAGTATCAGTGTGCCTGACTGCTTGCCTGGATTTGCTGCAGTCCAGAGGCTCACCTGCTTATAAGACTCGGTGGCGTATACAATATGGTCAATCTTCTCCACCAGCATGCTGATCTGGTGCAGCAGCTCCATCGCTGCCAGAACCAGCAGGTACCAATGCGCTTGAATCTCCAGATTCCGTTTAATTAATCGCGAATAAATGAGCAGCGCCAGCAGGTCACCGGCTGCGATCAGGGCGCACAGGACGATCATCGCACCGTGGACAAACGAGAAGTCATTCTTAATGTCTTCAAGCGCCGGCTGTAGAAGCCACACGCAGTCGTACACTATTTGGACAAAGGTGAAATTCAAGTTGCTGCATGCGTTAGACAATTCGGCCATTGTGGCAGACTTGAAGCGAACGGATCTCAGCCACGGAGCAGAACGATTTGAGTTGAAACATTTTTAGAATATGGGATTTTTAAGGCAAGAAGCTTAGGAGGTTGGCCAAGGCTCAGCCAATGGCATCGATTGGAAAATATTGCAGACTTGATTGGCGACTTCTCGGTTTGGAATTTTATTGTCGAGCTGGACGAATGCAGATAAATAATAATAATAATAATAATAATAATAATTACTGCCTCTCTGCTGCATGTTTTATGCAGATAGTTGTTATATTAGTGCATTGGATTGAATCCTGAGTGCTCCATTTGTTTCAGTCTTAGAGAATCATTTTTATAGATTTTTATAACGTTTCCATTTTATGGGATTTTTTATTTAAAAATTCTTTGCTTAAATTGTGGATAAATTGCTAACTGAGCTGATAAAAGGGGAATAAAGGCTCATGACAATTGCTAATCAAATCAAGGACACGAAAAGCTAATGATGAAGCTAATGAAGCTAATGAAGCTAATGAAACGAATGAAACTAATGAAACTAATAGAGCTAAGGAAGCTAATGAAGCTAATGAAGCTAATGAAACTAATGAAACTAAAGAAGCTAATTAAACTAATTAAATTAATGAAGCTAATGAAGCTAATGAGGCTAATGAAACTAAAGAAGCTAATGAAGCTAATGAATCTAATGAAACTAATTAAACTAAAGAAGCTAATGAAGCTAATCAAACTTATGAAGCTAATCAAACTAATGAAGCTAATGAAGCTAATGAGGCTAATGAAACTAAAGAAGCTAATCAAGCTAATCAAACTAATGAAGCTAATGAAACGAATGAAGCTAATGAAGCTAATGAAGCTAATGAAACTAATTCAACTAAAGAAGCTAATGAAGCTAATCAAACTTATGAAGCTAATCAAACTAATGAAGCTATGAAACTAATGAAGCTAATTAAACTAAAGAAGCTAATGAAGCTAATGAAACTAATGAAGCTAATGAAACTAATGAAGCTAAAGAAGCTAATGAAGCTAATCAAACTAATCAAGCTAATCAAACTAATGAAGCTAATCAAACTAATGAAGCTAATGAAACTAATGAAACTCCAAGAATGGGTGGCAGCTGCCACTTATTGACAACTCGTTTTGGATTGCAAACTTCTCATCAAGTTCATCCGTTCTTGAAGTTTGCCGCTGCCACAGGTTTCGTTGCTTGTGTTCAGAGTCTTTTGTGAAGCAATCGATGAGGACCCCCGGAGCTGCTCAGTAATCAACAGCTACAAATACGGGGTCCAGGCATACACAAGAAATTATTTTCCTCGTTTGTGTCAATCAACGCGAGCCAGCCTTCCCAATGGCAGCGAGCTGTGCTACTCTAACAGTCCTTGGCTACACTTGGCTGACAGCTCAAGCGGAAATCCTTCTAGGAGCTGGCAGACAGAGTCTGGGAATGGGGCTGCACAAAAAGGTTGAACCGGATGTTGGACACATAAAGGCAGACTGAGGACGCGTTCTTTTTCCTGCTTGGATCGACGTCCCCAACTGAGAGACAAGTTTTTTGTGTGTTTTTATCTTGAAATTCTGTTCGACTCGAGCTTTGAGTCGTCATAGCGCTGCACGATGTTGATTAAGACGAGAAATTTTGAGCGCTTGGGGGCATAATAAAGCTTATTTCCGGCCAGATGCTGTCCCGAGCACTGTACCGACGACCCCGACCCGGCCAAGGATCATTTTTGACCTCGTATTTCCTAGAAAATGTGCTGCGGGACTTGGGAATTTTTATTCTTTTATGGAAATTGTGGCACAATGCCTGATAATCTGATTCGATTTTTAAAAATTGTTTCAGAACTGCAACCAAGGATACAAGATGGGGGGAGGAGGCTGGGAGAGCAGCTCAGTGGTAGACGCGTCTGATTCTCGCGCCTGAATCGACCCCTGGTTCGATTCCATGTGCAAACCATGCGTTTGGGGTCTGTGCACGAAATTTGGCCGAAAGGCTGTCGTGCGATTCACAGCCATGAGGGCCAACCGCCAAGGCACACAGAGTGTACATGCCTGACGATTAGAGAGCCAGGGCTGCTGTACACCCTGTGTGAGCCTGTTGTACTCAGGAGTCAGCGGAATGGTCAGAATTTCCTCAGCGCTGGTTGTGGAACGATGTAGCCGAAGGACGATAATATATTATTATTATTACTATATTATTACTAGGGATACAGTAGACATTTGACTACTCAATGAAACTTTTTGGAGGGCATACAAATGCTTTGTCCCAACCTGGTTTGCGAACAGACGAAGGAGTTAACAAAATATATTCTGGCTATTAAGCAGAAAGTCGGCAGACTTACAATATTTCAAAGTTTTCTGGAGACCGCAGTTTTTGCTGCAAAATGCATCAGCGAGACAGGAACTCTGCAGTTGTGTTGTAACACTTTACTGGTAATATTTCACCTTCTGAGCTTCCGGATTACAGTTATCAATTGTGCTTTTCTAGCCTACTCACAGTAGCCAAAATTGAATTGAAAATCCAACACTCCATCGGGACCCCGCAGCAGCTGCCTCGATGCATCTCCGGGTTTTGAAATTTCCCGGTGTCGCTTTTATCCGATCCAAATCCAAGCCTCGGAGAAAGTTCGGAGCGAACCCCTTTATTTGACCTTTATTATACAGTTTCTAGCTGTCTGCATACTGTCTTTGGAAGACTTTAGGCTGTTTGGAAATGCAAATTACAGTGCACGATCTCACCTTCTTATGTTCCGAAGAGCTCCCACCGCAAGTTTTCTAACCACTGTCTTCATCATGATTTAACTGGAGAATGAAATTCGTGCGAACCCTGGAATTGGAACCATCTTACATAAGTGAATCAAGCAAGACAATTCTCACTAAAAATTAATCCACCATATAAACTCTCGTGCATTAATGAATTCTTGCTTTTGCATAAAGAGTTTCAAGAAATTTTTCCCACAGTCCGACTTGTTAATATAAAAACAGTGGCACTCTGGTCTAGCAGAACTTAGCAAATCTGCTAATATGGAGATCTTACTGCGCATGATTGTCAGTATGCTGTCTGCAAGAGGTTGGAGTGATAAAAAGCAGTCTTTTAGAGAGTGCGTACTGTTCTGTTTGATACAAAACACGCGATGGAAATCTTTTTTGTGCAAATCCAAACCAATAGTACGAGCGTAGTGTTTCTAGAAAATAGTAAGAATATATTTGTTAATACAGCATTCTCCAAGCCAATTGAGCACTTCAATAAGTGGCGCTCACCAAGAGACAGTGGAATCCATCAAGACAGAGACCCTGTTGGTGGACGCCCCTGTCTCTTGATGGCCGCCACTGTATCTTGATTGCCGCCACTGTCTTTTGATGGGTGCCACTGTCTCTTGATGGCCGCCACTGTCTTTTGATGGGTGCCACTGTCTCTTGATGGCCGCCACTGTCTTTTGATGGGTGCCACTGTCTCTTGATGGCCGCCACTGTCTTTTGATGGGTGCCACTGTCTCTTGATGGCCGCCCCTATCTCTTGATGGGTGCCCCTGTATCTTGATGGGTGCCCTTGTCTTTTGATGAGTGCCCCTGTCTCTTGATGGGCGCCACTGTCTCTTGATGGGCGCCACTGTCTCTTGATAGCCGCCACTGTATCTTGATAGCCGCCACTGTATCTTGATAGCCGCCCCTGTCTTTTGATGGGCGCCACTGTCTTTTGATGGCCGCCCCTGTCTTTTGATGGGCGCCACTGTCTTTTGATGGGCGCCACTGTCTCTTGATGGGTGCCCCTGTCTCTTGATGGCCGCCCCTGTCTCGCGATTGCCGCCACTGTCTCCTGATTGGTGCGACTGTCTCTTGATGGGTGCCCCTGTGTCTTGATGGGTGCCCTTGTGTCTTGATGGGTGCCCCTGTGTCTTGATGGGTGCCCTTGTGTCTTGATGGGTGCCCCTGTCTCCTGATGGGTGCCACTTTCTCGTGATGGGTGCCACTGTCTCGTGATGGGTGCCCCTGACTCCTGATGGCCGCCCCTGTCTCTTGATGGGCGCCCCTAGCTGTGTCTTTATTGGTGCCCCTGTCTCTTGATGGGTGCCCCTGTCTCTTGATGGGCGCCCCTAGCTGTGTCTTTATTGGTGCCCCTGTCTCTTGATGGGTGCCCCTGTCTCTTGATGGCCACCACTGTCTCTTGATGGGTGCCTCAAGAGACCTATTATTGGCGCCCCTAAGGGTTGATGCCCCATACAAATTCCTGCGTACGTCACTGAGGCTGAGCACCCCATTGAAGTTTTAGGTATAGTTTGAGCATAGGATGGCTAGTGAGACAGACAGGACAGCTAGGGCTCTAGAGGATGGAGACCATCTTTTTGAAAGAAGTTAGAATTTTCAAAAAATTCGTTTTCCTATAACTAAACACCAAAAATAAAGTACCAGACAGTACTGCAGGCAGTAGCAGTTCAGTACAGACAAACTAAAAGTGCATGAGCGAACCCGGCCACAATATAGCATGCAGTGTCGGACAAAAAGACTGTTGCTAGCGTAAGGTAAGACGCATTGCTTGCTAATGAAAATTAATGGACATATTTCTTCTATACCGCTACTGTTAGCATAGCTAAAAGAGAGAGCACTGAATAGCAAATTTCATGGCAAACTGTTTTCTGCTTCAGTAAGCGTTTGAATGTGCTTGAGAGTTTTAAGCCGAGTAACAATAGAACACAGAAGCTCATATAAGACGCGCAAGGTAACAAGTTTATTCTTGAATAGCGAATGCAGTCAGGCGCCTCACTGAAACAGTTTTTATGTATTAACGCGATGCCGCTTCTTGCTAACTGCTAGCGCTATGGCTTTTTAATGGCTGGCTTGATACCCGAGTTATACCTGAGTACTACTACTACTACTACTACTACTACTACTACTACTACTACTACTACTACTACTACTACTACTACTACTACTACTACTACTACTACTACTACTACTACTACTACTACTACTACTACTACTACTACTACTACTACTACTACTACTACTACTACTACTACTACTACTACTACTACTACTACTACTACTACTACTACTACTACTACTACTACTACTACTACTACTACTACTACTACTACTACTACTACTACTACTACTACTACTACTACTACTACTACTACTACTACTACTACTACTACTACTACTACTACTACTACTACTACTACTACTACTACTACTACTACTACTACTACTACTACTACTACTACTACTACTACTACTACTACTACTACTACTACTACTACTACTACTACTACTACTACTACTACTACTACTACTACTACTACTACTACTACTACTACTACTACTACTACTACTACTACTACTACTACTACTACTACTACTACTACTACTACTACTACTACTACTACTACTACTACTACTACTACTACTACTACTACTACTACTACTACTACTACTACTATTAAAATTTTATTTTGCACTGTTTCTATGCTGGAGACACAAACTCCAAACTTAGGTCATGTGACTCAGTGACTGCCAGTCAGGCCGACAAACCAACAAATGATTAAAAGCAGCGGCCACAAGATAACAGTTAAAGAGCTTCCCACTTCTTCAGACTCTCCTCCACTCTGAGATTGGCAGCTCACTCAGTTTTGAAGTGCTGCATTGTGTTTCTTCTGCATTGAGACTGTGCAATTGCTAGCTCGCTACATGGCTAACCAGATGCCTTTGACGGATTGAAGGCAACGTCTGTTGCGGAGCGACTAATGATTCACAAGAGGCGCCAGATTCACAAGAGGTGCCGGATTCACGAATAGTACCAGCTTCACAAGTTGGCGCCAGATTCACAAACGACGCCAGATTCTTAAAAGGCGCTAGATTTATAAAAATAGCGCCAGATTCACAAAATAGCGCCAGATTTACAAAATAGCGCCAAATTTACAAAAATAGCGCCAGATTCACAAAATAGCGCCAAATTTACAAAAATAGCGCCATATTCACAAAATAGCTCTAGATTTACAAAAATAGCGCCAGATTCACAAAATAGCGCCAGATTCACAAAATAGCGCCAGATTCACAAAAATAGCGCCAGATTTACAAAAATAATGCCAGATGTACAAAAATAGCGCTAGATTCACCAAAATAGCGCCAGATTAACAAAAATAGCGCCAGATTCACAAGAAAAGCGCCAGATTCACAAAATAGCAACCAGATTCACAAGAAAAGCGCCAGATTCACAAAATAGCAACCAGATTCACAAGTTCGCGCATTGTGCAACTGTGCTGTTTAGTGAACTTGAACAAATACAATAACGGCGATTACTGAAGAAAATGCTTATGCTAAATACAAGCATGACATTTACATTATAGAATCAGAATTAACAAAACTAATATTTCAGCTACCGAAAATGATGTTGGTTCTGGCTGCTGCACACTGGCCCTGACAGCCAGTCTGCCACTAAATGGAAAGAATCAGGGTCGGAGTTGTCTAGAAATAAAAGAAAATAAAAAAACGTTAACCGCTTCTGTAGTGTGGTGTGCCCTCTTCTCCAAGCAGCTTGCGATGGCTGGGCCAAGTCAAAACGCATCATTCATTCTTTCCAAAGAGAATTTCTGCTGGCTGTACAAAACAATTAAAAGCTTTTTGTACAGCCTGTGGAATGGTCTGCAGGTCCGAATCTACGGAGCAGAGTACAGAGACTGGCGGTGTGCCCCAGTCCCAGCAAAGCTAATAGCTAATCACGTGGTTTAATGGAAATTCAAACTGCACTGGGCGGCCGGCTTCTGTCATGGCCTTCTCTAGACATGAGCAGTTGGACTGCAAGTTTCCGTCCAATGTAGCTTTAATTGACTTTTGACTATTATATTCATTTTTTCTTAACTTTGAAAGTGTCCGAACCCAGTTTCAGGTAGCATCCATCCAGCTCTACAGGATTTTGCTTGCCACTGGGGGCGCCATTCGCGCCAACTTGAAGGCGCAAACGAGGGTCGCCAACTGGGGGCGCCAAACTGGGGGCGCCAATTAGGGTTGCCAACTAGGGACGCCATCTATGGGCGCCAATTAGGGTTGCCGCCTAGGGGCACCAACTGGGGGCTCCAACTGGGGGCGCCAACTGGGGGCGCCAATTAGGGTTTGCCAACTGGGGGCGCCAACTATGGGCGCCAATAGGGTTTGCCAACTGGGGGCGCCAACTATGGGCGCCAATTAGGGTTTGCCAACTGGGGGCGCCAACTATGGGCGCCAATAGGGTTTGCCAACTGGGGGCGCCAACTATGGGCGCCAATTAGGGTTTGCCAACTGGGGCGCCAACTGGGGGCGCCAACTGGGGGTGCCAACTGTGGGCGCCAACTGGGGGCGCCAACTGTGGGCGCCAACTGGGGGCGCCAACTGGGGGCGCCAACTGGGGGCGCCAACTGGGGGCGCCAACTGGGGGCGCCAACTGGGGGCGCCAACTGGGGGCGCCAACTGGGGGCGCCAACTGGGGGCGCCAACTGGGGGCGCCAACTGAGGGCGCCAACTTGGGGCGCCAACTATGGGCGCCATTTAGGGTTTGCCAACTGGGGGCGCCAACTGGGGTCGCCAAACTGGGGGTGCCAACTTGGGGTGCCAACTATGGGCGCCATTTAGGGTTTGCCAACTGGGACCGCCAACTGGGGGCGCCAAACTGGGGGTTGCCAACTGGGACCGCCAACTGGGGGCGCCAAACTGGGGGTTGCCAACTGTGGGTTATGAGCGGGACGTTGTCTTTTGTCTTTGTGGGCCGGGGCGCCCCCCTCACCGTAGGATCTGTATCTGCTCCTTGTCCTACGCTAGACACGTTGTCTGTTTTAAAATGTCCTAGCTTAGCATTCCAGATGTTATTCTGCAGAAGTCCGCGGCATTGAAGCGCGCCGGAGCCTGTTCCAGTCCAGGGGGGGGGCGTTCATTGGCCTGGCGAACAAAAATGAGGCGGGTGTGTGGAGGAAGGCCGGGGTGGCAGTCTAAAGAGTAAAATATTTGCCGCTTGACTTGCTCTCCCTCTCGCTCCAAGCTGTTTTTGCCTTCTCTAACGGGAAAAGAATCCCCCAAAATTATCCTTCTATCTGTTTATTTACTCCAGATTCCAGAACCGCTTCTCAACATATATACGGTTTGAAGTGGTTTTGAGACTGTTTTTCTCAACTATAAATTTTATCAGTTTTACAGCCGCCTTATCTTAAATTAAACTCCTTTTCATAAGAGCCACCTCTCCGTTCTCTTCTTATCTTAGATTCCCAAAGCGGCATTTAACAGACTAATTACGAGCTATTACTCCGGTTCCGATCCGGTTCAAAAGGTTTTTCGGTTGAGTATTTATATTCTGTCAGTTGGAACTTTATCAGTTTAATATAGCGCCAGCGAAATCCAGCAGCATGTCGGACGGCAATTCGGATTTAGCTAAAATTGTCGACAATTCTGAAGAGAAAAATTCTCAACTGCAGGACAAGCCGCCTCTGGACTGCGGTGGCGACCCGCCTGGAAAAAAGTACAAGGTGAGCTTTGCCTATTATCCTTTAGTGCTTAGTCTCAGTGTTTCTCTCACCCTCTGACTCTCCCCCAATCGCTTAGTCTCAGTGTTTCTTTCACCCTCTCTCCCCATCGCTTAGTCTGTGTCTCTCTCACCCCTCTCTCCATCGCTTAGTCTCAGAGTTTCTCTCACCCTCTGACTCTCCCCCAATCGCTTAGTCTCAGTGTTTCTTTCACCCTCTCTCCCCCATCGCTTAGTCTGTGTCTCTCTCACCCCTCTCTCCATCGCTTAGTCTCAGAGTTTCTCTCATCCTCTGACTCTTCCCCAATCGCTTAGTCTCAGTGTTTTTTTCACCCTCTCTCCCCCATCGCTTAGTCTCAGTGTTTCTTCACCCTCTCTCCCTCATCGCTTAGTCTCAGTGTTTCTTCACCCTCTCTCCCTCATCGCTTAGTCTCAGAGTTTCTCTCACCCTCTCTCTCCTCCCCATCGCTTAGTCTCAGAGTTTCTCTCACCCTCTCTCTCCTCCCCATCGCTTAGTCTCAGAGTTTCTCTCACCCTCTCTCTCCTCCCCATCGCTTAGTCTCAGAGTTTCTCTCACCCTCTCTCTCCTCCCCATCGCTTAGTCTCAGTGTTTCTCTCACCCTCTCCCCCCATCGCTTAGTCTCACCGTCTCTCTAAGTGATTAATCACATGTGAAATGTCGATGGCTTATATGGCTGACAGCTATTTTGCTGACAGATACCAAATCAAATGCACTATAGCATTTAAGGAAAGCAGTACTACAGTCAGTTCCCTGTGCGTGTCTCTGCCGCCGAGCTGAGGTTATCCAAGGTCACGGCTAGGCCGAATAAAAATGACTTATTACAAAAAATTTAATGGAGTCGCTTGGCTATGCCAATAGGGAGAGGAGAGAGTGAGGTGAGTGGAAGAGACATACAGAGACAGTTGCTTGCTTGCCAGCAAAGTCAGGTGCTCAAAGCAAAAGAATTTGGTAGGCAAACAAGAAATATCTCTAGCCTAGTCCAGTCCAGAGCTGCAGCTAGGCAGAATCGACCTGTGAACGGATCTCGAAAATCGAGAAGTAGGGGAGCGAGTCTCAGAGAGACAGACATAGAGAGTAGGCAAAACTAAACCATAGCAGAGTACTTGAACTTGGAGAGCAGTCAGAGCTCAGAGTCGACTCAACTGAGTTGGCACAGCTGAGAGACCCCAGCTCCACCAATCCACTGAGGATTCGATTCGACACCAACGATTAACGGGGGTGGAAAGTGAAATGTGCATACTTGTAGGGAAATGCGATTAATATCAATGCATACTTGAGCAGTGTGGGTGTGTTATATTCAAATTTACAAAGACGAACCGACTGAATTTTTGTGCACTGGCTTTGGGCTGGGCAGGGGTTGGCTTTTTAAATTCATGGCTGTCTGTTTCCCGTTTGGCTCCGGCTTCTCTCCTGCAACACAGGGTGCGCTTTCACAAGACCTAAATTTAATAATATTGTTTGAAATAAAAAAATCGACATTTGTATGACCTAAACTTAATAGGGTCTACACTTCATAAAACCTAAACTTCATTAGACCTAAACTTCATTATACCTAAACTTCATATTTCATGAGACCTAAACTTCATTAAGACCTAAACGTCATGAGACCGAAACTTCATAAGACCTAAACGTCATGAGACCGAAACTTCATAAGACCTAAACGTCATGAGACCTAAACTTCATAAGACCTAAACGTCACGAGACCTAAACTTCATAAGACCTAAACGTCATGAGACCTAAACTTCATAAGACCTAAACGTCATGAAACCTAAACTTCATAAGACCTAAACGTCATGAGACCTAAACTTCATAAGACCTAAACTTCATAAGACCTAAACGTCATGAAACCTAAACTTCATAAGACCTAAACGTCATGAGACCTAAACTTCATAAGAACTAAATGTCATGAAACCTAAACTTCATAAGACCCTAAACGTCATGAGACCTAAACTTCACGAGGCCTGCACTGGTGAATTTTAGGCGTAATGAAAGTGGATGCTTAAAACTTTTAGGCCATGTGACATCGTCAAATCGAGCAGAGTTCTGTTAAGCTTGAGAAAGGGAAACCTGCCAAATACTTATGGCTCTATTTCTGTGTACTGTGGCAAAAGTTCCGAAATGTCTGTCTGTTCGAGTTGATGAAGAATGACATGGATTATTTGCATTTTTGCAATACCACTGACGGAAAAAATAGTATTTCTGCTTTTCAAAAAACTTGTTTGATGTTGCAATTATTTTAGAACCATTCTAAGTTGTGGGTCTAGAAGTCCACGGCACGGCCAGTTTTTGCAAATTTTTCTGCCCCTTCAGGGAGGGGGTTGGTGGGTAAGTGGGGTGAGGGCCCGAACTAGACTGGACTGGATCTGGAACCGCTCGTCTGCTATGGATTGCACTGCTGCTTAAAGTGCGGCGCTATGGCGGAGCGGCAGAGTGCAGAGTGGGTGTGGTTGGATTCCCCTTTTGTGTCACCGGTCCCCGCGTCTTCATTATATATTGTCTTTGTTCTGGCCATCGAGACGATAGATAACAGAGTTCTAGATAGATAGATAGATAGATAGATAGATAGATAGATAGATAGATAGATAGATAGATAGATAGATAGATAGATAGATAGATAGATAGATAGATAGATAGATAGATAGATAGATAGATAGATAGATAGATAGATAGATGATAGATAGATAGATAGATAGATAGATAGATAGATAGATAGATAGATAGATAGATAGATAGATAGATAGATAGATAGATAGATAGATGATAGATAGATAGATAGATAGATAGATAGATAGATAGATAGATAGATAGATAGATAGATAGATAGATAGATAGATAGATAGATAGATAGATAGATAGATAGATAGATAGATAGATAGATAGATAGATAGATAGATAGATAGATAGACTATAGATTTTAGACTATAGACTATACAGTAGATAGATTTTGAGGACTTTTGACGCAGAAAAATGCTTTCAAACCTCATCGAATTATCAGAAGCAATAAATTGGGAACAGCTTCATAATTTAACTTTCTAAAAATCTAAACTTTATAAGGCCGAAATTCATGAGACCTAAACTTGATAATATTTGCCTTGGTTACTTTGAGAGAGACTTATTCCTCATAGCTGCTAACCTTCAGAGCTCTCATGCAGAGCCTTTCTAACCGACCGCTGTTAAGTATTCTAAACAATTAACAATTATTACCGCCTTTGCCTTTGGGAGCCTTTGTTTAAATCAGAGTTCTGGGCTGGTCAGGGACTACTAAAACAAATGCCGGATTGGACGCCCGAAACAATATGAAACTAATGCGGACGGGGTCACGTCGTCTGCTAATTGCTATGCGAACCCAAAAGTTCTCACTGTACTTTTCAGCGGGAAATCAGAATCGCTTTACAATTCTAATTTGAATTTGGCTGAGTTTTTTGTTTCAATTCAGCTTCCCAATCTTAATCTGGAAACTCGTTTTAAAATGATTGCAAAAATAAAAAGTCAACAGAAGGCTGGGAAAAGCTTTTACTTCTGACTTTCCACGTGCGGTCTTTATTCATTTCTCCTCTCTCAATGATCTCTGGCAATAATCAATTTACAGCCTTCCTTTAGTGATTGTCCCGCCTCTTAATTGTTCAGCATCTTTGAAGATGGACCTGAATTTGTAAACCGTGTGTGAATTTCGACTTGAAATTCTCAGGGATCACCTGAGCATCACCTGATCAACTGATGATCCTTCAGTCCGACCGAATTCGACAAGGTCCTCCCCGACCCAAAATTTCAGGGCGATGACGATCCAAACGCCACCACTGACGAAAAGGCACCCATCGCCCGGCATCCGGACGGCGACAAGGACCAGCATGTGATGAACTTCGAGGTCTCGTATCCGCCAGGTGGAGCCGACGCCGGACCCGAAGGCGGCGAGAGGGCCGAATGGGGCAACAAAGTAGAGTTCCTGCTCACCTGCGTTGGCTACGCGGTTGGCCTTGGAAACGTGTGGCGCTTTCCTTACCTGTGCTACAAGAATGGCGGAGGTTAGTGTTCGTAATAGTACTCAGCCGAGGCAGGTAGGGAAACACGGGAGTGTACTTGCTCTCAGGCGTAGTTCATTCTTCCATACGGGATCTCCTGTCGATAGGGAAAATTGCATTCTGAGAGCTATTGACAGCTAGACCGACAGATGAGAATTCAAACAATGGGGAGCTGTTTCTCTAGTCTACCTCTCCCTCTCTCGTACCTCTGTCAACTAGACGAAATGATATGAAGCGCCTTTTCTTGCGCCTTTTCTAGTCTGGGTATTTTGGAAAAGGCTTGAAGCTCCACTGTTATTAATGCGCAAGAAAGAAAGCGATGCTTGATGCTGAATCCCTACATATTTTAGGCGCCTTCCTGCTGCCCTACTGCCTCATGTTGGTTGTGGTCGGCCTGCCCTGCTTCTTCATGGAGCTCAGCTTTGGTCAGTTCGCCAGCGTCGGTCCTTTGACAATCTGGAGGATCAGCCCGCTGTTCAAAGGTGAGAAGACGAGGTGGTAGCCTAATATGGAAATTGAAAGGTGATGTACGTATGAAGTGAGGTGGGTCTGGAGTGAGGTGGGTGTGGAGTGAGGTGCGTGTGGAGTGAGGTGGATGTGGAGTGAGGTGGGTGTGGAGCGAGGTGGGTGTGGAGTGAGGTGGGTGTGGAGTGAGGTGGGTGTGGGAGAACGGAAATCTTAAAATGAGACTCAATCAAACCACCCTAAAAAGGCTTGGGCTACTCCATGGTGATGGTGTCCCTGGTGCTGTCGGTGTACTACAACGTGATCGTGGCGCAGTGCCTGTTCTTCCTGGCCTCCAGCCTACAGTCGCGAGTCCCCTGGGCGGACTGCGGCCACTCCTGGAATTCTTGGAGGTGCCGCGAGTTCGAGCCGAAGTCGGCAAACTCGTCGCTTATCAAGCCGGACGCAAATTCTACTGGTCTGAGCTTGGAGAATGGCACAAATATTGTGACGTCATTCTTTGCGGACAACTGCTCTTGTGAGGCTGCTTAAATATTCCATTTAATGTCGGATATTATTGCAATAGTTTTTAAAAGCACCTGTTGGTTATAATAAATCTCTTGATCACTCTCATTTTAGTTGACAGCAACGATACGGCCACAAAGTGCAGAACCCCAGCTGAGGAGTTTTATGAGTAAGTGCTGCAATACTAACTAGCTAGCTAACTAACTAACTAACTAACTAACTAACTAACTAACTAACTAACTAACTAACTAACTAACTAACTAACTAACTAACTAACTAACTAACTAACTAACTAACTAACTAACTAACTAACTAACTAACTAACTAACTAACTAACTAACTAACTAACTAACTAACTAACTAACTAACTAACTAACTAACTAACTAACTGACTAACTAACCAACTAACTAACTAACTAACTAACTAACTAACTAACTAACTAACTAACTAACTAACTAACTAGCTAACTAGCTATCTAACTAACCAACTGACAGTCTAAAAATAACTAAATTACTAAACGAAAACCCCGCAGGGACTTCGTGCTGAAGATCACGGACGGAATCGACCAGCCGGGCGAGTTCAACTGGCTGCTGACCCTGGCCCTGCTGGCAGCCTGGATCATCGTCGCCGTCGTGCTGATCAAAGGCATCCAGTCGCTGGGCAAAGTGTCCTATTTCACCGCCAGCTTCCCCTACATCATGCTGTCAATCCTGCTCATCAGAGGTGCCACCCTGCCCGGATCACTGGACGGTGTGATTTTCTACGTGAAGCCGGAGTGGTCGCGCCTGAAGGACTACAAAGTGTGGATGGAGGCGGCCACGCAGATCTTCTTCAACTTGTCCTGCTGCAACGGCGGCCTCATCGCCATGAGCTCCTACAACAAGTTCAGGAACAACTGCCAGCAGGACGCCATCTTTGTCGCCGTAGTCAACGCGCTCACCTCCGTCTTTGCCGGCTTTGTCATCTTCTGCAACCTGGGCTTCATGGCGCACCAGAAGCAGCTGCCGGTGGCTGATGTGGCCAAGGGCGGGCCAGGCCTGGCCTTCATCGTCTATCCTGAGGCACTGACTCACCTGCCGCTGACCCCTATGTGGGCAGTGCTGTTTTTCATCATGATGGCCACCCTTGGCTTCGGGTCTCAGGTAGCTGCTGGCTTTGGGGATGAGATCTCAGTTAGCTTCTGGTTTTGGGGATGAGATCTCAGTTAGCTGCTGGCTTTGGGGATGAGATCTCAGTTAGCTGCTGGCTTTGGGGATGAGATCTCAGTTAGCTGCTGGCTTTGGGGATGAGATCTCAGTTAGCTGCTGGCTTTGGGGATGAGATCTCAGTTAGCTGCTGGCTTTGGGGATGAGATCTCAGTTAGCTCTGGCTTTGGGGATGAGATCTCAGTAGCTGCTGGCTTTGGGGATGAGATCTCAGTTAGCTGCTGGCTTTGGGGATGAGATCTCAGTTAGCTGCTGGCTTTGGGGATGAGATCTCAGATAGCTTCTGGTTTTGGGGATGAGATCTCAGTTAGCTGCTGGCTTTGTGGATGAGATCTCAGTTAGCTGCTGGCTTTGGGGATGAGGTCTCAGGTAGCTGCTGGCTTTGGGATGAGGTCTCAACGATTAGAAACCTAAAGAGGGAATCTCAGTGATGCTCATCTCTCTGCGTGAGCTGAAACTAATAGGTACGAAATTCATGGCGTCTGGTAGTAAATGTAGGGACAATATATTGTATTTAAAAATGGAAATGAGCTTTGAAAATGGGAGAGATTCTCCAAGGGCAGAAACTCATAGTGGTTTATAATCTCTGGATGAGATTCTCTAGAGATAGAAAGGCAAAGTTGCGAGAATCTCCGGAGAGATGAGAACCTACCGCTGTAAGAATATTAAGATGAAATTAAGTGAGGACATTCTTGACGAAGGTTTTTAAACGGGTCAGATCGTCACAGGGGCTCATGCACGCGTTCGATGCGCGACCATCCAGCACTGCAGCTGTGCAGGAGCTCCGGACTTGGAGCCAGGCAGTTGGCTTCAGGAGGGCAAAACTTTTTTACCTAATCGATGGCCTTCTTATCTATCTACATGATGATTTACGATCAACAGTGGAAACCAGAGTGCATTAAACTGTAGTCTTTACTTATATGCGAATAAATATCCTCCAAGTTTTTTACCACTTCCTATATGTGCGTGTTTATAAATGAAAAAAAATTACTGAGTAACATTAAGTGCTTTCCGTACCTCCGTTCGTAGATACTCTGCAATCTGATACTTAGCAATTAATCCCACTCCCACACCCCAATCAGATTCCCCACTCCCCAATGACGTACTCACTACTCAATCTACTCAAATCTAAAAGCGAATCCCCAACCTCGGACCCGCAGTTCTCCATCGTGGAGACGGTGCTCAGCGCATTCCAAGACGAGATGCGCGTCAAAGGCATCATCAACCCGGCCTCGAAGTTGCAGGCCATCGTCTACCGCGTCGCCGTGTGCGCCATCCTGTTTATTGTGGGCCTCTCCATGATGTACGGTGGCGGCATGTTCTTGCTGAACCTCATCGACAACGCCGTGTCCACCTTCCCTCTTCTGGTGTGCGGCTTCATGGAGCTATTCGTCATCATGTTCGTCTACGGCTACGACCACTTCGCGGAGGACATCAAGATGATGGTCGGAGGGTCGCCCAACATCTACTGGCGGGCCACCTGGAAGGTGGTCACCCCCGTGATCCTGGTGGTGCTAATTCTCATTATGGCCATCTTCAACGAGCCCGTCACCTATGGAGATTACGTTTACGCCATGCCCTTCCAGGTAAAGCTCCAGATTATATGTTCCCCTAATCGGAAACCTCATCACTAAGAGGAATTTTATCGTTATTCATGTGCGATTTCAATAAGGATAAGGAATCGGAGAGGGTTGGGTCCAAGAACTTTCAGGCAGCGGAGAGGCAGATTCAAGGACTCTGGGGCAGCGGAGAGGCGGATTCAAGGACTCTGAGGCAGCGGAGAAGGTGGATTCAAGGACTCTGAGGCAGCGGAGAGGCAGATTCAAGGTCTCTGGGGCAGCGGAGAGGCAGCGGAGAGGCAGATTCAAGGACTCTGAGGCAGCGGAGAAGGTGGATTCAAGGACTCTGAGGCAGCGGAGAAGGTGGATTCAAGGACTCTGAGGCAGCGGAGAGGCAGATTCAAGGTCTCTGGGGCAGCGGAGAGGCAGCGGAGAGGCAGATTCAAGGTCTCTGGGGCAGCGGAGAGGCAGCGGAGAGGCAGATTCAAGGACTCTGAGGCAGCGGAGAAGGTGGATTCAAGGACTCTGAGGCAGCGGAGAGGCAGATTCAAGGTCTCTGGGGCAGCGGAGAGGCAGCGGAGAGGCAGATTCAAGGACTCTGGGGCAGCGGAGAGGCAGATTCAAGGACTCTGGGGCAGCGAGAGGCAGATTCAAGGACTCTGGGGCAGCGGAGAGGCAGATTCAAGGACTCTGAGGCAGCGGAGAGGCAGATTCAAGGACTCTGGGGCAGCGGAGAGGCAGATTCAAGGACTCTGGGGCAGCGGAGAGGCAGATTCAAGGACTCTGGGGCAGCGGAGAGGCAGATTCAAGGACTCTGAGGCAGCGGAGAGGCAGATTCAAGGACTCTGAGGCAGCGGAGAGGCAGATTCAAGGACTCTGAGGCAGCGGAGAGGCAGATTCAAGGACTCTGAGGCAGCGGAGAGGCAGATTCAAGGACTCTAAGGCAGCGGAGAGGCAGATTCAAGGACTCTGAGGCAGCGGAGAGGCAGATTCAAGGACTCTGAGGCAGCGGAGAGGCAGATTCAAGGACTCTGAGGCAGCGGAGAGGCAGATTCAAGGACTCTGAGGCAGCGGAGAGGCAGATTCAAGGACTCTGAGGCAGCGGAGAGGCAGATTCAAGGACTCTGAGGCAGCGGAGAGGCAGATTCAAGGACTCTGAGGCAGCGGAGAGGCAGATTCAAGGACTCTAAGGCAGCGGAGAGGCAGATTATTTTTGAAAAATTGAAGGCCTAGCCAGCCACATCCAACCCCGAACCCCCCACCGCAGATCATGAGCCACCTAATCGGCGTGTTCATCATCATGTGGATCCCTGGCTACTACATCTACAAATACTGCCGCGAGGGCGGCTTCGTGCTGATGAAGGAGTTCCACAAGCCGGCGGAGGAGTGGGGCCCGGCGCAGCGCACCGACCGCGAGGAGTTCCTGGAAAACTTGGCCAAGCGGACGGACTCGATGGACGGCGGCGCCAATTTCTACCAGTCAAGCTGAGCGTCGCCGCGGAGCTGCAGCGGGCGGCCAGCAAGGAGTCCGGATTGAACCGGCTCCGGTCGCACACGAACTCATTCTCGGCCCTGCAGCAGAGCACTGTCTATGATCAGCAGGCCATCGCTTCGGCCGCCAATCCGCAGCAGCCGCTGCAGTCGCAGGTGTCAACTCAGTCAGCTGGCGGCCGCCTGCAGCAGCCTTCGTTCTCCATCGGCGGGACAAGACTGCGGGCGAGGATATCCAGACCACCGTGTGATCTGGTGAAGAGGCTCGGCTTTAGCGTGGGAAGAACACGGAGAATCTATCGGGATTTAATTTCACGATTGAGTAATTAATTGAGCTTTAAATTGAGTTTCTGTCAGTTCATCGCTACAAGAGCAGTGGGGAAAAAGGAGTTGACAGTGAATGCAAATATGCCGAGTTTTTTCAAGTAATTCGTACAGCATAGGGAAATTTCAAAAGTAAAAATGTCGATCAGGTTACTAATTTTCCCTTTTTTCTACTAATCCATTAAAAATCGCATTAAAAATATAGAGCAAATTTTATTTTATGTTAAAATTAAAAATTTCGAATCAGTTTAAATCTGTAATGATTTCGCTTTGCTTTGTCCGTGCGCTTTTATCTGTGTTGTCAAATTATTTCAAATTTCAACTGGCAAATAACTGTACTTTTTGATTTCGCTATAATTGCAAATATTTTTTTGTTAAAATCAACCAAGCGTTTCAAATTTTATTTTTAAATTATAACAAAAATTATGTTTAGCTTTTTTACTCGCGAACTTGAGTGGCCAAGTGAACCAGTGTAATTTAGTTCAACTTGCTGGCAATTTCTGTGTTTTTGTTTAACCTGAAATTCTCCCAAATAAAACCAGAGCAAAGTCAAGCCCTGATCTTCTTTGCCCGCCCAACCATGCGCTAAAGTTGTGAAAGTTAGAGCTGATTTCCAAGCCCCATTGTGAAATGCGATCGGTTTTGCAATAGAACTACAGCTAGAGAAACTCTAGAGACGTGTTGCTGTCGGATCGAAAGGCAAACAAGAAGCTTGGAAAGAAGCCGCCGCAAATTACAACTTGTGACCCCTCAAATTTAAACAAA